>PVKH010040651.1:0-11041 GCA_004027955.1 Chaetophractus vellerosus | reverse complement strand
GCCTGCCTAAATATACCTCCAGGCCTCTTCTGAACAGTCCTACTCTCTTGCCTTGCAGCCCAATATATATGTATAACCTAACGTTATCTGATCCATGGAGAGATGTGGATACAGGAGAACTGTTCCAGCTTCAGTGTAAACCATAAAAAATGACAGCCCAAAAGTGATTTGGGACAAAAGATGTTAAATCAAAGCCAGGGTTGTCAAGAAGATATAATCTCTAAAGAGTAAGAAACCGAGTTTCTCCCGGAGATGAGCCTCCCTGGCACAGAGGGATTATTACCAAGCGTCAACTAGCAATGCATCTGGAAAGAGACCTTGACCAAAAAAGGGGAAATATTAAATACAAGTGAGTTTTTATGTCTAAGAGATTTCAAAGTGAGTCAGGAGGTCATTCCAGAGCTTACACTATGCACGTCTCAGGAGGATCTCACTGACTGCCGCAGTAAATAATGCCCTAAAAAGGGTGGCTCCTGAGGGCTCTAGAGAATCCAGACACTAAAGGCAGGGCAGACAACCCCAGGAATTTGGTACCCTGTCAGTGGGCCTTACCTTGGAATCTATGATAACCCATCCCCCCAATGTATCGGAGTTAGACTCATTTATGATTTTCCTACACATGGCTCTTATGCCCCTTTTATTTGAAGCTATAATTAGCACTATACCTGTTAAAATATGTGTCACAGAAACTTAAATCTTCTGGCTATTCATATGCCCGTTGAGTCCTGAGTTACAGCCAACACTTACTCTCCAGTTCATCAGACTCACCCAAGACAACAGATATCCTGATATTTTGAGTTTTCTTTTGGAAATTCTGGATAAATCCTGAAATACACTGAAGATTATATGCATCAATTCCCTATTCCAAGTGTCTTCATTTCCTGTTTTGTTTTTTCTTCGAGAATACTTAAGTCCCAAAAATGAGGTTTATATACTATAGTGGATTGAATAGTGTCCCCCCAACATTCATGTCCACCTGGAACCACAAAATGTGACCTTGTTTGGAAATAGGGTCTTTGCATATGTACTAAGTTAAGGTGACATCAAACTGGATTAGGGTGGGCCCTGAATCCAATGACGGGTGTACTTATAAGAGGAGAAGAGACACAGACACACGTAGAGGGAGGAAGGCCATGCGAGAAAGAGACCACATTTGGAGTGGTGCAGCTGCATGCCCAGGGAAGCCAAGGGATGCCCAGGAAGCTAGGAGAGAGGCATGGAACAGATTCCTCCTCAGAACTTCCAGAAGGAATCCAACTGAGCTGACACCTTGATTTTGCACTTCCAGCCTCCAGAACTGCCAGAAAAAAATTCTGTTGTTTTAAGCCACCAAGTTTATGGTGATTTGTTTTGGCAGCCCTAGGAATCTAAGATAACACCCACAGTGCTCTTTCCAACCATGAGCAGAAGGATTTATGTTGCTTTGGCTAGCACTGGGATGGGAGAAGAAAATCATGACTAGCAGGCAAAGACCTAGACTCTTCTCAAACAAGACCAGTGAAGAAATATGAGAGAATTTAAGCAAGAATTTTCATGGGTTTGCTTTACCCAAAGAAGTTCAATTGTGAGCAAGATATCAGCAGGATAATGGGTAGAGCTTTAATTTCATGAAGCATCTGAACTGTTCTATAGGTAATATTCTGACAGCAGCTCTTTCTTTATGAAATCACTGTGATTAGCATCAAGGATAGAAATGTTCTTTTTAAAAATATTACATATAAGTACCATGAACTGTTTTCAAAATAAGAAGCCACAATTCCTTGCCCAAATCATACCTACCTTATTGAATCCCCTGCAATTCATTTTGAAAAATTATTTGTTGCCTTATTCTTTACCTTAGATGTTATTTTTTTTTTGCTGTCCACCTATACAACTCAATCTGTATTAAGAAATCAACACACTTTTACAATGAGGTATGAAGAAAGTCCAAAAATCTTGTGTGAAAAATGGGAAGCATTGAAGTTGAGACAATGAAGAGAATATAACAAAAAGGGGGGGGGGATTAGAAGGGAGCTTTAAAAAAGCTCTGGTGGCATTCTTTTCCAATGGGTACTGTGATAGTCTTTAATTCTATTGCAGAAAATCACACTTGAAAATTTTGACGTAGAAATATAGATGTTTCCATTCACCTTAGCACAGATATCTTAACAGTTCTAAGAGGATGTGATTTTTGAATGAACAATTACCATGAACCAAATTATGTCCTTCAAATAAGTGATATTTACATGCAAAGAAAGAAGCACCTTCTAACGTTTTATTTCACTACTGCTCTGAATTCAGCATATTGATAAAAGTACATCAAGCCAATTTGTTTCAATCTCTCTACCTCTTCATCAAGAGTTTTCTGTAAAATTTTAGGACTCTTGCTGAAATATGATGCTTGATTCATATATGATTAATTAAAAGATTCATCTAGATGATTCAGAGAGAAATTATAGTGAAAAAAGTTATAGTTGGGTGTGAGGTTCAAATAATCTGGCTAATAATATGCATTGATTTAAATATCTAGATAATTAACTAATTGTCCAGGTGAATTCTCATTGCTCTTTGCAGGAATAGAAAAGTCCTTTTTTTGTATGCAAAGATAATCAAAATAAAAATTCTGTAGCACACATATATGTTAAAGACCAGTGTTTTGTGTTTTCCTGACTTAAAAAGGCCAAATAAGAAATACATAGATATTTATATGTAATACAGAATACTATCATACAAATTGAAGAAGTTAATATCTTCAGTAGCATATTTTGCCAATCATTAACCTATGGTCTAAAAGTCTAGTTAATTGTTTCTAAGTAATTGTTAGAAAAAATATATATTGCAAATAATACCAAAACAGATGTACCTACAGTGTCAATAGTTGTTTCATGATAGTCTTTCTCTTAAAAATATTCTGATTAGGGCAGTTTAAAACTAATCCTCTCTCACTGATCTTGGCAGAAGGTTTTTAGCAAGTAATACTATTTAAATTATTACACAGAATTAATCCTTTCCATGACTTAAAGCAAAAAGGAAAACAGAGAAAAACAAAGAATATTCACTGGAATTGAGATAGTTACATACAATTCTTTATTTCTTAATTGAAAAAAGTGGAAAGAGGTGTTTTGTATTATAAGTAAATCCTTCTTCTATATTTATTTTACCTCCTTTTCAGATAATAAAAGTTATATATTACAAAGTAGGTATAATATATGTTTTATATTACTCAGTTGTATGGCTGAGTAAAAATGTATGATCATTTCCAGAACACATAAAATAAGATTCTTGTATCAATTAAATTAAAGGTAATAGAAAAAACACTATGGAGAAATATTTCTCCTATTCTGAATTTAGGGGAAAAAAAAAACAAATCGTGGCTGTTTCTCCAAGTTTGGCTAAAATTTAACATGCACAATTCTGCCAACAGGCTAATCTTTGAAGCGTTACATGTTGTGTTTTTCAATTCCAAAATTCTTTAGAAAACAATAAAAAAGATAATCAATGATGAACAAATGTGCTCTTATGATCCAAGATGGTAGTTATCAGTATGTCAGGCAATAGGCTAGAGGAAGGGATGAAGAAGAAGAGGCAAAGAATATTAATGCATTGTTTCTTAAGGAATTTTCAACATATTTCTGCTTAAATGCCATTGGCCAGAACTTAAAATCAAAATAGACTGGGAAATAAAATAAAAGCTGAGCCCAAAGCTGGTAGCTCTATTATCATGGAAGAAGAAACAGATATTAAGAGACAACCAGAAGTCTTTGCACACTCTGCCTTTTGATCACATATTCTTCCTACACATAGAACACACTCCAACCCTCTCCAATGAACCCAGTGCAAAAGTCCCATCTAGATACAGCATCCAGATCAAAGTATAGGATATCTGGGTAATGTGATCAAGTCTGGATATGATACCTCATGATCTGGCAATCTACAAAGTAAAATGCAAATTATCTGTTCCCTCATGATATCCAATGGTGAATTAGGAATAGAGCTTCCCCTTTAGGAAAAAGGAGAGATTGGAATTATATACTGCCACTAGTCTTTTGCAATTATTAAAACCTGCTGGCCAGGAATTGTGAAGACTCTCTGGCACTAAAGTAAGTTCCTTGGGTAGACCATCTGGCAAACCTGAATTTGCTTTCTGGGAGAAATGTCCTTGTCCATTGTCTTTCATGGTTCTTGGTCCTGCCTTTTGAGAGCCTCTTCCTTCTCTATTACTTCCATGTTCACCTGTAAGTTAGGCACTGGCATTTACACTTATGGATGGCTGTACTACTTCCAAAGCCCTCTTCCTGCTGGTTCAGTTTAGAGGGTCTGAGGGTTGCTTTAGGAATTGAAAAATTACAGGCTTTTTCGATCTATTCTTGTTGGTTGGGATGGGATGTGCAATGTTTAGCATTTACAATTCCTTCAAAGAGTATTTGGCGGCAGTCAATTCCAAGTGCAAATAACTAGAAGCAAAAATCTTATCTAAACATGGCTTTTCAGCCAAAAGAATGCGTGGTATTTCTTTTTTTAATTAATAGGTTCTAGCCTTGCACATTCCCTTACTCTTCCATTTCCCAATCACAAGGTTGCTAAAATAGGCTTGGGAAAAAACAGCACCTTTGATCTGAATTTTGCATTAGCTTTGCTGCCATAGCTGGCTTAGAAGTTATTCTACCTTCTGCTAACATTGATGCTCTCAATTTTAGTTATAGGAGCAATTGACTTTTTCAACTCTGCAAGACCTTAAATTACCAAACTCTCAGTCATTTTCATTGTCAGTCAGAGGTAGAGGTAGTTGAGCTTAACATAGCAATATTCCCTCTATCTCTGCTTGCAGACTAGGCAACTCTATCCTAAGTGAATATCTTACTTCTAAGGCTTTGTTAAAAGCAGCAAACAAAATTCAACATGCTGAATTATTCTCATTTTCCCTAAAGCTTATCCTCAGCAAGCAGATGGAGTGCCTTCCAACAGACTGCTGGAGATGGTGTTCCCAAATATTTGCTATGACATAATAGGGTTCACTAGTTTTGCAACCTGCAATGAATTCTTGCTACCTGACCACACACACTAAGCCAACACCACATGTTAATTGCAGCATCCCATGTCTAATAAACTTTGAATTAGTTAAGGCTAGATTTAACTACAAGTGACAGAAAATCCAAATGAATACTGGCTTAAATAAGGTGAGAGTTATTTTTTTCTCATGTAAACTCCTGTTGTATGATTCAAAAGTGGTAGGGTATTCCACAGAATCTGGGACCCAGATCCTTCTATCTTGTTGTTGTCGTCTTTTAGTTTTCTAGATTTTGTTTATTGGCATCTGGAGTACATTTACCTTCCCTTATCCCAGGGGTTAGCAATCAGAAGGCTATATTTCCCAGACTTCCTAGAAACTAGGGTTCTGTATTTATCTTGGCTATGCCAATGAAATGCAATCGTGATAAATATGGAAAGCAGAAGGGGGACAAAGGCCATCTCCTTGCAACAATGGGAACAGCAGTGGATCTCAAGAAAATTTCAACAGATATGAGTATTTGCAGAAGACAGATTCCAAGCACCACTCTATTGTAGTATGAGGCAGCCAAGCTGGCAACAGAGGAGGCAACACAGCAGCTGCCTAACTTCTGCCTCACAGTAACAATATGACCCTAAAACCAATTGTCCGGTGGCAATTCTCCGCTCTCTTCTAGCCCTTCCAGTGATTTTGTAAGCACCTTAATTCGCTGTATTAAATCCTTTTATGCTTTAGATACTTAGAGTGGTTTCTAATTCCTGGCCTGAACCCACATAATACACCTACCATGTTGGCCTCCTCCACATGTTTGAAGCTGATTTACCACTACCACATCTATATTGCCATCTGCAGAAAGTAGGGAAAGGACGTAAAGGACAAGCAGTTTCCTTTCAAAGGTATGAACTGAAAGTAGCACACATCAATTTCTCTAACATCCCATAGAAGTACTTACACGGCCACATCAGAGGAAGCCAGAAGAGAATACTCAAAGAAATGAACAGCTAAATTTGGAGAATTTAATTGCTAAAATGAGGAAGAAAGAATTGGATATTGATGGACAATTAGCAGTCTCAACCATAGAGGATACTTAGCCCCTTTCAGCAACAAAACAATAATGGTTTTAAGTAAGGAAAGGGAAAAGATTGGAAAGAGAGTGAGTAGGGTTAGAACCAACACCAGACAATGTTAAGGGTCACCATTAAGAGTGGCCAACCACAGGCTAGAAACAGAAAAAGATCATTTTGTCTCAAATGTAATCTTATCAATAAAACTGACATAATATTGAATTCCTTTGCTCCCATTCTGGTCCATTGAGAACTACAATTTGGCAAGCCAGCTAGTTCCCATGCTGCTCTGGGACCCATGCCCCTGGAGCAGCCCTGATCCATTTCCCTTCAGCTGTGGGACTTCCCTGAATCCCTCAGCTCATGTCTACCTACCAGCTGCCTGGGGATGTCCCTAGAGGACTAAGGCTGGAGGTTCCAGGTGAGGTTTCTGCCATGGGCAGAAAATGGGTGCTTTGTATGAAGGTGATTCTGAAGCTGAGTTTTTCCCCGTGCTAAGTAAGCGTGTGAAATTCTTTCTTCATGATTTCTGATCTGTGCTGACTTTAACTTTGTCAGTCTGCTCATGCCGAGGGGACTATTGAATTTTGAGTTGATCTGAGCTCAAAATTGGACCTGGAGGGTTTGAATCCCATTATCCATGGTCTCAGGTTTGGGATTCACCTGTTGATTTTGAAGTTGCATTTTTGCTTTGGAGTTGAGGAACCTGTTGATTTTGAGAAGCTCCTGTTCTGTTTTTGTGATTTCTATTGGTGTTGCCCAGACATGGGAAACTCTCAGGATGTGCTAGCTGTCTCCTTTATGTTGTTTTGGACAATTCGTCAAAAGTTGGGGGGGGGGGCCTCTAAAGAAAAGAAAAGTGACTTTCTGTTGTAATACTGCCTGGCCACAGTATAAATTGGATGAGGCAAAGACTGGCCTAAGAATGAGACTGTAAATTTTAATACTATTTTTACAGTTAGATTTGTTTTGTAAGAAAAATCACAAATGGGATGAGGTACCTTATGTTCAAATTTTCTTAGAATTGTATAATGACCCTTGTAAAAATGCAGATTACTAGTTTTAAAGAGCCAAAAGAAAATGCCTCAAGAGCCTCTAGTGGCTGAAGGAGGGGACCCCTTGGATGACATTCTGTTCCCTCCTCCGCCACTCCCTGAAGGTTTGGTGGCGGCTCATGATGCCCCTCCAGCACCTCCTCATGAGCCAGGAGAGGGTGCAGCTGGAGGATGGCTTCTGTACTCAACTACACCTTTTCTTTTTCTTTTCTTTTTTTTCTTTTCTTTTTTCTTGGCCTTCCTCACACACATTCAGCTGGCATTTACTAAAGTAATAAATTTCAGTTTTCTGCCTAGTGTAAGACCAGTGTCCCTGATGTTTCCAGAGCATTAATTCACCAAGGTCTTTGCTGTTTGGGGCAGAAGATTCAGTACTGTATATATTCAGATATTATATTTTCTTAGAATACTTTTATTATAACTCTTAATTATAAAAAAAAACTTTATTTTTGAGTATGTAGCCTCCCTTTTCAAATTAATCAGTTAGAAAAATTCAGGCCCCAATTAGGAAACATTTTCTTTGCTTCAGGGAAGGTAGTGGCATTTTCAAAGCTCTAAGCTTAGTGCCTTAAAGAGTTTGGACAGAGAACAGCTCTTGAATTCCATAATTATACTGTGTTTTGGAGCACGATTATGACAGGTGTGCAAGCAGGACCAAGTAATGAGAAAGTTGGCAAAACAGTTGAATTTTCACATAATTCACTGGTCAAAAGCTAATCATTAACAGTAATAACAATGGATCTTTAGGAGAACTAGAGCTTCAATTCTGGCTCAAACTAATTCCAAGCACATTTTAATATATTACCTGCAATGTTTTATCCAATCTTTTGGCTTTCAGTTTACCCAGAAAATCTCTCACATATTTCTGCCATATTTCTAACCTCAGAACAGATGATACTGTAGAACCTTGGAGACCATTTTGTTCAGCCTCCCATTCAAAAAGGAATTTGACCTCTAGTGACCATTGAATCAATTCCCGCATTATTCCACACACCTTGTTGAGTCCCCAACAAATTGTGCCTCAGGTTTCTGTCTGTATAGTTGGAATAGTAGAACCTACCTCAAAAGGTAGTTAAGGGGATTCATTGGTTAATAATTGCAAGACCCTTAGAATAATACCCAGAGAATACTAAACACTAAATAAATGTTTGTTAAATAAAAAAAACTACTCAATTATTAAGGGATCAACAGAAAGGGAGAAAATATTTGAGAGACAAATATTTGGTAAGGTTTTAATATCCAAAATATATAAAGAACTCCTGCAACTCAACAACAAAAAGTGCTGTCAAGAATGCAGAGAAATAGAGACCTTCATACATTGTTGGTAGGAGTATAAAACTGTGCAACCACTGCGGAAAACAGTTTGGCATTTCCTCAAAAATTTAAGCATAGAACTACCATATTTCCTGGCAACCCACTTCAATACCCGAAAGAATTGAAGGCAGAGACTCAGACAGATATTTGTACATCAATGTTCTGGTAGTATTATTCATAATGGCCAAACCAAAGGTGGACACAACCCAAATGTCCATCAGCAGATTATGAATAAATAAAATGTGGAATATACATACAACAAAATATTACTCAGTCTTAAAAAGGAATGAAATTCTGATCCGTGCCACTTACATGGATAAACCTGAAGACATCATGTTGAGTGAAATAAGTCAGACACAAAGGGACAGATATTGCATTATTTTGCTTATATGAAATAGCTAGAATATGCAAACTAATAGAGACAGAAATTATACTATAAGGTTCAGGTTATCAGGGGTGGAGGCAGGGAAGATGGAGTTAATGCATAAGGTATAGTGTTTCTGTTTGGGGTGGTGGGAAAGTTCTGGCAATGGATGGTTAGTAAGCGTAACATGACATTGTAAATGTGATCAAATCCACTGAATTATATGTTTGGAAGTGGTTGGGATTGGAAATTTTATGTTGTATATATGTTTTCACAATTCTTAAAAAAGAAGAGCAACTAAAAAGACAGTGGCAATTAAATGCAATACATGATCCTGGATGGGATCTAATAATAGAAGAAGAAAGGCTCAAAAGGAAGTTACCAGGACAAATAAAAAAATGGAATATAGACTATAAGCTTTATATCAATGTTAAATATCTTGAACTTGGTAACTGTATTTAAGGCAGTTGCAGAAGTAAAAATCCTTGTTCTTTTGAACTGTACATGGAAGTGTTATGTGTTCAAGGAACATGATGTATACAACCTACTTCTCAAATTATCAGAAATTATATAAATAGACAGATGATAGATGATAGATTTAGGGATATAGAGATGGATAGAGAGATAGAATTACATGGCAAGTATGAAACATGGCAAAATGTTAAAATTAGTGGATCTGGATATCTTGTGTGGAGAGTGGGTTATGTCTTCCATATGTGTTTTGCTTTTTTATTTTATTTTTTTTTTTTAGGTACTGGGCCTGGGAATGAACCTGGAACCTTGTATGTGGGAAGTCGAGCTCAACCACCGAGCCACATCAGCTCCCCTAAGTCAGTCCCCTCGCTTGTTTTGTTGTTGCTTGCTTTTTGGTTTCTAGGAGGCACCAGGAACTGAACCCAGGATCTCCCATGTGGGAAGCGGGTATTCAACTGCTTGAGCCACATCTGCTCCCTGCATTATTTTTGCAACTGTCATGGAAGTTTGAAATTATTTCAAAATAAAAACTACTCAAGAGAAAGCCCTCTGTGTCTGGTGGAATGGACCCTGTACCATTTATGGAGCTCTTTCTGGAAGAACATCCTCTTTTGAGAACCTGAATTTGGTTTTGCCTCTTCCTTTATCAGCAGAAAAGGCTTTCTTCCCCTTTGATGCTCCATGCATCAACCATTGAAATAGCTGTTTATATTTCCTTGAGACCAAAATTAAACTCTCGGGCAACTATAGAACTATAGAAGGAAATACCTACAAAGAGTATAAGTAGTTGATGAGTTCTCAAAAGAATTTAGAGTTTAGAAAGCAATATTAATAAATTTTTCACTGATATCCAACTTATATTCATTGAAACTGTGTGGCAATTTTACAAAGATAAAATTCATTTCTTTTGTTCATTTCTGTTGAGTGTTTCCAGCCTTGTCCACAATCCAGTTCATATCCTTTCCTTTGCCTTTTTTCCCTCCATCCCCAAAGAAAGAGTTCCATGTATACCAGTTTAAGTAATTTATCATAAAAATGAGTAGAAGGATGCAGGACCCAAGAGGCAAGAAGACAAGTAATAGAAAGCAAACAAATAAACAAGCCAGGGAGGATAGGTCAATCTATATGAGAAAGAAGGAAGAAGGGTGAATGGAGAGAGGTGAGAAGGAGGGAGGGAGGGAGGACTTGGTAGAGGTATCATGAAGAGTTTGGAGATGAATTCCAAAGATTACAAAGCAGCTGACAGGTTCAAGATAATTGAGATTAAGGAAAAGGGTATTTAGAGAATTTTGTCATGGGTTAAGAATTACATCCATGCAAAGTTATTCAAGAAAGACAAGTTTTAATGGAATTTCTTTCTCATTGCTTTTGACTCCTGAACATTTTACTTCCTCATAATGTGACAGTACAGAAACTGAACCTTGTCAACTCCAGCTATTTAAGAGCTACAGCAAAAAAAAGAAAAAGAAAAATTGAGCAAAAGAACACTTATTGTTCTATAATTAAACAGTACCTTACTATGCCCCATATCATGTGTTCATAGAACAGTTTTTAATGCCAATTTCACAAAAGTAGCATTCTCCAATCTCCCAATACTACCTTTAAAGAATATATGCCATCATCAGTAAGACAGAACATGTAGTTAATCCTATAAAATTTCAGAATCATGCTACATTCATAGCACAGCATGTTGTCATGAAATAAATAAAAAGAGTAAAGAATAATGAAAGAAAGATCTAAGGTCATAGCATAAGAAAATTTTTAAAAATTAAAAGGGAAGGGG
>PVKH010040650.1:0-11037 GCA_004027955.1 Chaetophractus vellerosus | reverse complement strand
AGAAGATAATGTCAAAGTAATTACCTGTAAAATAACCTGTGTCCTGATTTTATTTACTCCTTAATTGGTATTAGATGGGGATACTAGGTGATAGTTAATATGCTATTTTAACATTCTCCCTTTCATTGTTATAATATTATGCTTCTTCCACAATTTTTGTTTTTATATCATCCTGATCCAAAATTCAAATATAGAGAAATCACTCTCTCAAGAGCTAGAACAGCAAAGGGAGAATAAGACATTTTAGAAATCTAATCAGGTGAGCCGGTTTTAGTTTCAAGAATTCATAATGCCATTTCAAGATGTGTACAGAACAACTTCCCAATGTGGCTCTAAAGACTATTTCATTGTAATCATCCGGCATGCTTGTTAAAAAAGATACTTGAGCACTCCATCAAACGTACCGAATCACCATCACAGTTTGTATACTCTACTACTTTGTCATTTAACAAGCCTTGCAACATGATTCCCATCATACTAAAGTGTGATAAAGAAAAATAAAATAAAATGAACCTATCTGAAGAAAACAAGTCAATATAAAGACATCAGTCACAGATCCAAACAAGAATTTGTCAATTTTTTCTGGCATTGTTAGTGCAATAAGAATAACAAGTACAATATGTCTATTTCTATCCAACCTCTTTTGAGATAATAATACATCATTATATTTTTCCAAGCTCATCATATACATTCCTTAAACTCTCTAATGTCTTTCATGTTCAAAGCAACTAATTACTAATTGGTTACCTGTTTGCTTGATACAAGAAAGGGGATTTCCTACCTGTTAAGATTATAAAAGTATATTACTATAAAAGTGTGACACTTATTCTAGGCTAGGGTTTAGAAAAATGTTTCTGTAAAGGGTCAGATAATAAATATTTTAGGCTTCGTGGGCCTTAATGTTGCTGTTACAGCTATTGAACTTTGCTGTTGTGGAAGGAGGTATAGGCAATATGTAAACGAAGTTGCCAGGCTACTTTTCAATATAACTTTATTTATGGGCAAAGATTTTTGAATTTGATGTCATTGTCACAAAATAGCCTTATTCTTTTGAGTTTTTTAGCTATTTAAAATGTGAAAAAGTATTCTTATTTTGTATCATATAAAACATGCAGTGGCCTGGGTTTAGCTTGTGGAATGTAGATTGCCATTCCCTGTTCTAGATTACTGAATGAGCTTTTGTTTTGAATATGATTTTATTTTAGGTTTAATAACTACCATAATTTTTATTTTTATTTTTTACTAATTATTTTTTTATTTTTAAACAAGCTTTAGATTACATAAATGTTACACAAAAAATACAAAGCATTCACATATGCCCCACTTCCTCCCCCTCCCACACTTTCCCACCTTAACAACATCCTTCATTAATGTGGTTCATTTGTTACAATTGGTGAACACATATTGAATATGGTTTCTTAAAGTTGGATTAACAGGAATAGCTTTGCTCTGCTTTTCCTGACAACTTACTGTGTTTCTTGACTTAACTTTGAAATAAAGATTCTGAGCCGTCAAGATAAACATGGACCAAACTGCTTCTGGGTAGAAGAGACTGTCAATTTGCAGGTCTTTTTTTCTCATTCTTTCTAAATTCAGTTTCTTGAACTTAAGTAAAGAAACAAAGGCTTCTGACAATGTTTTATATTTATTCATTCATTTTTCTGTTGATGATTAATATGTGACAAAGCCTATTTAGTTTTACATAGAAAGCCTTTGGGCCACCTTGGGTGTCTGAAGAAAGGGGATGATCTTGGGATAGTTGGCATATTATGGCATATTATTTAAAAGCATAAATGCACTGTTTAACAATTGATCAATTCAACCTATATTCTGCTTATCCTTTGTGACAGGCACATCCTAGGCATTAGAAACACAAAATTGAAATATAGACAACCCATATATCTTGGAAATATTAGTCTTGGAAAGAAAAGGAAATGGTTCTGTGAAAGCAGTAGATAGGAGAACTGCTTCTAGGTTTACAACCCTTGAAGTTTGTGATTTTAGGCAATTTATTTAAACTATAAAGAACAGTTGAAATATTTTGCATGAATACACCTTTAAAGAAATCTTCCACCTGTATTTCATATTTTAGTTCATGACCTAATTTCCCACCTGTTCATTGGTTTCAGAAATCTATGAATGGTCCTCTATTCTCCCTTTTATTCTTGTACCACATGCAATCAATTTTCAAGTTCTACCATGTCTACTTTTAACATATCTCTTAATTATATACCTAAATTCATTGATTCATCAAAGTCATACCTTAAAGGAGATAACAGTAATGTGGAGAAGGAAATCAATAACAAGGCAACTAAAATACAGTATAATGCTCAAGATTGGGGCATGAACAATTGACTAAAGTAGACTTATTGTTATTCTACTATAGACTTATTAGTATTCTAGCAATGGATGAACTTTTATCATTGATATAAAGGCAGTGGCCACCAGAGTTTCTGAAGGGAGGAAGAGGGAAGAATAGATGTAATATGGAGGCATTTTGGGGACATTGGACTTATCCTGCATTACATTGCAATGACAGATACAGGCCATTATATATTTTTTCATAACCTAAAAAATTGTGCTGGGCAGAATATAAACTATAATGTAAACTATAGTCCACAGTTAATGTAGCAATGCTTCAATATGTGTTCATCAGTTATAACAAATGCACTACACAAATGAAGGATGTTGTTAATGTGAGAATGTGTGGGAGGAAGAGGGAATGGGATGTTTGGGAATACCCTATATGTAAAAAGCTTCTTTAAAAATAAAATAATAATAATTAAAAAGAAAAAAAAATAGAAAAGAAATGCAGTGTAGATATGCTTGTATAATAGTTTCCATAAAGTTGTTTCAGAATACATAAGTAGGTCAGTTGACTTATTTAGGTGAAGGGAAAAGGGACTAGAATTGTATAAAATATTCAGAATTAGGTAACCCCTAAACTGCGTCATGAAAGATGATCACATCCTCAGTGCAACCACTACAATGACTTTGCACTTCATGCAATCAGCTAGGTACTTAAACAGAAGGAAAAATGCAGTGTTTCTCTATTCTTTACTTATCAAGAGTAGATGAAGAGTCCTTGGGTAGAACCAAATAAAAATACAATAAAAGGGCATCTGGTTTTACAAGATTTTGAGGAAGGAGAAAGAAATAAAAAAGAGTATCAAGGTAATCACAAGTGGAAATTATAATACATTGGACAAAGTGAGAATAATACAACCTAGAAAAATTAAGGTTCACCATTGAATTGAATTTGAAGAGTCTCTGGAAAATTTGCATATTTAATGTGGTCATTAAAAAGAGACTGATAGAAATGTGGGTTTAGAAGGGGGAACTGGATGCTGAATGTACGTAGAATGTTTAATAAGGTTGATTGTAAATATGTGGAAATGGATGTAGATGATGATAACACATTATAATGAATGTAACTAATACTGCTAATGTATAAATGTGATTGTGACTGAAAGAGGTAGTTTATGGAGGTTAATATTAATTGAAAGAGATCTAGAAAATAACTTAGATATTACATAACATAGTTATTTTGGTGGTATATGAGGATTGTGGTTAATAATACAAATACAAGAATATTTCTCTATTACCAAGTGTTAAGAACATGGTGACACATGAGAAATACAACTAATGTAACTTATAGACTATAGCTAACTAATACTGTTAGCAAAAGCAAAGAAGGTACTGTATCAATGCTAAAGGTAAGAAGAAAATATATGGGATTTATTTTTATGAAATGTGAATATGATCAAGCATTTTTTTTTCATTTTCTTCACTAACAAGGAGACCTTGGTCATGTCATTTAACCAATCATTGCTCATTTATTCATCTTTTGGAACACTGGAGAAACAATTTAGTTTGTTTTATGATTAAATAAAATAAATGTGCCTGGACAGGATTTTTAAAAGAAATGCTTCTATAATTTTTTAAGCTGCTTATTGCCTACTTTATTTTTTGAAGTTGAAATAAATATACAATTTTTTTTAAAAAAAGAACACATAACCTAAGACAAATATAAATGTGAAGGAGGAGTCTCAGAAAATTTAAGGAAAAATACAAAAAGTTACTTTAATCTAAGTTTAGGCAAGTAGGTGGCAAAAAAATAGAACTAATTCTCAGAACAATATTTCAGATTTAATAGATGGCAAACTGATGGCAAAACAACTATTCAATAATAATGTGCCTATCTGTTGTTATTGTTATCTGAATAGGAAAGATGGAAAATTAATAAAACCAGTCCCAGAGGTGAAATTGGTGCTAATAGAATAGCAAGCTAGCTTATAGCTCTAATTCCATGACCTAAGTGGATTATAGTCTACAAAACTGAGAACAGGAGATGTGAAATGAACTATCATTTTAAATATTATATTCCTAATCAGTAGATCACCTTCATTGTAGCAGTGTTTCATAGTAAATATATCAAGGAGAAAGTCCAGACCAAACCTCAGATTCAACAGTGATCAAATCAATTTAACATGACCATTCTTGCAAATGACTGAGCTATGATCTGAATGAGGGTTGTTTTTAGTTTCCCTCAGGGTCAAATGTCATAACTTTTGCATAGAGTCTGTCCAGTGCCTGCCTGTGCTCAGCATCATTGCTGGGTTCAATGATTCCAACTGATGTAATTATATTGTGTTTCTTTGCTTCAGGTAAGTCACCAACAACTTATGGATTTGAGAAGAATTTATGTTTGAAGAATATGAATTAAACTGCAATCTTTTCCTTAAAATACAAAATTGCTTTTAGATTTCTTATAAAAATGACAAATTTTCCTTAAGAAAAATAGTGATAAAATTAAAATGTATATATTGGAATTTTTATAAAAAATATTATCAGTAGCTCTCAGGTTTCACATAGATTTTGTTTCAAGATTTAATTAGAAATGATTGTTTCTTTCAGTTCTAGCTTCCTTCCTGTTATTTGTGTCTCCTTTACATATTCAATGTAATTGTTTTTGTTTTATGTCAGACATTTGCAAAATTATTAGATTATAGCAAATGAAGAGTTAGAATTTGTCCTAAATATTTCTTTCAAGAATTCAGTAAGTGATGTGGCATTTAAGATCATTGCTTTCCCCATATGCCTAAATTAAACAAATTAGCTGAGATTTTGGTCTGTGTGCCAGAAACAGACATATAAAAGTTGAAGAACATGCCTAACCCTGACTCTCAACAATATTTTAAAATATTTATATATTTTAAAGAAACTATATTACATAAATGTTACATAAAAAATATAGGGGTTTCCCATAGGCCCTACTCCTCCTCCCTTCCACACCTTCCCACATTAACATATCAACTTCTTACACTGACTTTCCCCTTAAGCCAGAAACTTTGGCTAATTCTGTTTGGTATTTCTGATTTTGTCACATTTTTTTCTTTTCAAAATGAATAGGTTTTTTCAATATATGGAGGACATATTTAATTCTTATTGGTGCTGTAACAAATTACCACAAAAGAGAGTAAGCGCTATCTTACAGCTATAGTGGTTAAAAGCTTGAAATGAGTTGCAAGGCGCTAAAATCAAGGTTTTGGTTGGAGCTGCATTACTAATTGGAGATTCTAGAGGACAATATGTTTTATTGTCTTTTTCAGTTTGTATAGTTTTCCCATATTCCTTGGCTCATGACACCCTTTCATCTTCAAATTCAGCAGTGGCCAGATGAGTCTTTATTACATCACATTACTCTAGCACAGACACTTTTGCTTACCTTTTCCATATTTAAAGACCCTTGCCTTTAAATTGGGCAGACCCATTTAATCCTGGATCATTTCCCTATTTTTAGGATAGCTCTTTAAGAACTTTAAATCCATCTTCAACCTTCATTTCCTTTGATCAGGTAAACTAACATATGCACAGGTTCTAGGGTTTAGGACATTAATACATCTGGAAGAGAGAGTAGAGTACTGGAAGCCTAATGGAAAACAATGCAGATAGTTGTGGAGACCAATAAAGAGAAGGCTCGTACTTCTAATATATGCTGTTTTAGTTTCTTAGGCTGCTTAAGCAAATACCATGAAATGGGTTGGGTTAAACAATGGAAATTCATTAGCTTACAGTTTTGAGACTAAATGGAAGTCCAATTTAAGATGACATCAAGGTTATGCTTGTTTCTGAAAGACTGGCATTCAAGAGCTGGCTGCTAATGATATTTGGCTATTCTGTCATGTGGCAAGATTCATGGTGGTGTCTCCTCATTTCCCCCTTCTCTTCCAAGTTCCATTGATTTTAGCTTTTTCTCCTGTGGGTTTCTCTCTGTCTGTTTGAATTCCACCCTGCTTAAGTACTCCAGTAATTGGATTAAGGCTCAGTCTGATTTAGGTGGGCTATACCTTCCTAACTGAAGTAGCCTCACCTCATCAAAAGGTCATATTTACAATGAGTTCACACCAACAGGGATGGATTAAGTTTAAGAAGATGTTTTTCTGGGGTATATACAGCTTCAAGCCACCACAGAAGCAAAATAGTAGAGCATGCAGAAATGTAATAGAATCACATTTCTATGAATGAGAAAGCCAAGAAGAGCCTGTCTCTGTTCAAAGATATCTTTAAGGGTCAGAAAGTCTGTGCACATAAGTTAGGCTGCATACACTCAGGACAAATCACAGGAAGAAATGGGTCAAATTTGGAACCTTCCACAAACTACACAAAGACCCACCAACACATGCTAGAAGCCTCAATGGCATGAGAGTATTAAATGCAACCTCTGGATAAACACTTACTGAACAAAAAGCAATACTTACCAAACAGCAATTCCTGGGTAGCCAGGCTCTTAAAATTCACATTAATCACTGCAACCTGGAACACTAAGAATGTCAAAGGATACATATGCTTAGGAGTAATCAGAGGCAATGTCCAAGCTACTCACCCCTGGCTTAATGTGGGATAAAAAATATAAATTCTCTGAAATGTGATGACAGCCTCCAACTCACAGTTCCAATATAAAAGAGCAAAACCTAACTGGAAAGGTGCTTAAACACAACCTTTGACCAATGAGTGTCTTATGGTGACTTAGGGGTTACACCTAGATAGCTAGGCTAAAATATAAGAATGGGGAGTTGGGTATGGGTTGGGACAAAAATTACTGCACACAGTGGAAAAATTACACTTTGAACAATTATGGTAATCAAATCCTTAAGCAAACAAGAACAGCAAAACATCAGTGGACAAATCAATACCCAGAGTTCCTACAATATATGGTATAAAATGCCCAGATTTCAATAAACTTTAATAAGACTTATATTAAACATAGGAAAATTTGACCCATGCACAAGAAAAAGAAAAGAGGCAATTGAAACTAACTTTGATGGGACCAGATGGGGAACTTATCACTCAAAGACTTCAAAGATGGCATTTTATATATTTTCAAAGACATAAGGGAACCCATACTTAAAGAACTAAATGAAGGTTTTATAGAAATATAAAATATTAATGAAGACATAAGCATTATTGAAAATAAACCAATAGAAAGTATACATTTCCAAGCTAAAATAACCAAAATAAAAAATTCACACAAGGGAATGCAAAGTAGATTTGAGGTGGCAGTAGAAAGAATCAGCATACTTGAAGATAGATTAATAGAGATTATGCAACCTGAAAAACAGAGAGAGGATAATGAAGAAAAGCAAACATAGCCTGTTTTATGTTGTCAAGGCTTCTATCACAACATATCATAGGTTCATTGGCTTAAAGAACATAATTTTGTTGTTTCACAGTTCTGATGGCTAGAAACCCCAAATCAGCACAACCATGTTTCCTCTTGCATGTCTCTCCTTGTTTCTCATGTGTGGCAAATAATCCATGGCATTCCTTAGCTTTTGGCAGCATAACTCAATCTCTGCCTCCATCACATGGTCATCTCTCTCTCTCTCCTACTGACTATTTCCAAATTTCCTCTGCTTTAAGGAACCCATCACATTATATATAAGAGCCCACCCTAATCTAGTTAGGTCTCATCTTAAGTAATAACATCTTCAAAGATTCTATTTCCAAATGGGTTAATATTTAGATGACCTATCTTTTTGAGGGACACAATTTGATCTATAACAAAGCCTAAAATAAATGTGGTATACCATTAAGCACAAAAAAAGTAAGTATAATGGAAATACCAGAATTAGAGAAGAAATATAAAGGAGCAAAAAAAATACTTGAAGAAATAATGCCTGGAAACTTTTCAAATATGAAGAAAAACATAAACCTGCACATTCAGGATGTTAAAAAACTCCAGGTAGGAATAGTGCAAAGATACTTACACCCCAATGCACCACAATAAAAGATAACTGACTCATATAGGAGATCACTAAGAAGATTTACACAGCAACATAAGCTCTATAGCCAGGAAGGAAGTGGGGTAAAATTTTTGAAATATTGAAAGTAAAAATTGTTAACCAGGAAAGTAATGAACAACAAAAATATCATTTAATAATGACAGCAAAATAAAGACACCTTCAGACAACAAAAATTAGAGAAAACTGTGAGCAAATGTGCCTTACTAGAAAGACCAAAGGAAATTTTACACAGTGAAAGCAAGTGAAACCAGACAGCAATTCAAAGTTACATGCAAGAAACAAAGAGTTCAAGTAAAGATAATTATGTACATAATTACAAAAGACTGTGTAATTGCATAGTCTTAGTCATTTCTATTCTTGACTGATTTAAAAAGAAATAGCATAAAACATTGTGTACTTAATTATAATTATGGGCAAATAAGATTGAGAAATGAAGTAGATTTGAGAATAAACACACAAAGGTGGGAGGTGGGAGCAATATTGCATTGGAGTAAGGAAATGACACTAGATGGTACCTAAAATCCACAGAAAGGAATGAAAAGAATCAGAAAAGATAAATGAAAATGTTAACATAACAAACTCTATAAATATATACTTGCTCTCCTATCTTATCTCAGTTTCTTTAAAATGTGTTAAATTACATGAAGTAATAGTAGTAATAATGATTTGTTGAGTTTGTAACATATATAAACATAATGGGTATGAAACTAATAAGTATGCAATGGAACTACAGAGGAGTAAAGTTTATTTCACTGGAACACAGTCAATAAAGAAGGTAGAGCGAAACAAAAAGATACAAGACATGAAAAACAAAACAAAATGACAGGATAATACAATATTGTCAATAATAACAACATTAAATGTGGATGGACTAAAGAATCCAATCAAAAGTAAGAGATTGTCAGATTGGATGAAAAGACATGATCCAAATACAGGAAATTTACAGATGTTAATGTATTTTAAGTAGAAGAATTTTAAAATATATACTAAGCAGTCAACAATTATAACAGAAGTAGAGTGTCCATACTTTCAGGAAAAGTTAATATTAAAACACAAAATATTACTACAGATGAAGAGAGATTTCAAAATATTAGATAGATAAATCCACATGGAATATATAATAATTATAAACATATATGCATAAAACAACAAAGCTCAAAATGCAGAAGGAAAACCTGACAATTTATGGGAGAAGTAATCAAGTAAACATAATATTGCAAGAGATCAATACTGCATTTAAAATAATGCATACAACAATTAGGCAGAAGAACATCAAGAATTTAAAAGACTATAAGCAAACAAAACCTAATAAATATCCATAGGACACTGAACCCAACAGCAGCTGCATATGTATTTTTCTCAAGCACATATTGAATATTCTTCAGAAAGACAATTTATTAGGCCCTAAAATAAATCTCTATAAATTTTAAAAGATTGAATTAATACAAAGTATGTTTTCAAACAACAGTGAAATTAAATTAGAAAGAAATACAAGTAGAAATTTTGGAAATTCACAAATATGTTTAACTTAAATAACATATCCCTAAATAACCAATGATTTTTTAAAAATCACAAGGTAAATAAGAAAAATATTTTGAAATGAATGAAAATTATAACAAAGCATACAAAATGTATTGGATGTAGTTAAGCAGTGTTTAGGGGAAACTTATAATTATAAATGTCCACATTATAAAAGAAGACTGCAAATCAGTAATCTTGTTTTCACTTAAAGATGCTAGATAAAGCATAATAAAATAAACTGAATGAAAGCAGAAAGAAGGAAATTATAGACTATATTAGAAAGTAATGAAAATGAAAATATAAAAGTAAAGAAAAAACAAAGTTTCTTTGTAGTGATCAGCTCAATTGAAAAGCACAGATATGTGGAGATTAAACAACACACTCTTAAATATTCATTGGCTCAAATTGCATGAAAAAATCAGTATCTTGAGACAAGTGAAAGTAAGAACAAAACCTATCAAAACTTTTAGGATCCAGCAAAGGCAGTGATGAGTGGGAATTTATATACCTCAGTGCTTACGTTAAAAAAAAGAAAGGGCTAAAATTGAAGCCCTAACTGCACACCTGTAGGAACTAGAAAAAGAACAGCAAACTAATCCCAAACCAAGCTGATGGAAAGAAATAAAGATCAGAGTATAAATAAGTGAAATTGAGAACAACAAAAACAGAACAAAACAAACAAAAAACAATAGAAAGAATTAACAAAATCAAAATTTTGTTCTTTGAGATCAAAAAAATTGGCAAACCCTTAGCTAGATTAACAAATAGAAAAAAAGAGAAGATGGAGATGAGTGAAATTAGAAATAAGAGGACATTACCACTGACCACACAGAAATTAGAGAGAGCATAAGAGAATACTCTGAAAAATTGTACACCAAAAACTACAGAATGGAAACAAAATGGACAAATTCTTAGAAACACACAAATTATGCTAACCCAAGGAGGAATAAAAAACCTCAACAAACCAATCATGAATAAGGAGATTGAAACAGTCATCAAAAATGTTCCAACAGGGCCCGGCTAGATAGCTCAGTGGATAAAGAGCTCGCTGGGAAACCACATGGGAGGCCCTGGGTTCGATTCCCGGGGACCTCTCCTAGCGGGCAGACCGCCTTGAGAATGGCAAGCCGCCATGGGTGGGCCGGAGCCGCCGTGGGCAGGGCAAAAAGCTGCCACGGACAGGCAAAAGCCGCCACGGGCAGGGCAGGTC
>PVKH010040649.1:0-11045 GCA_004027955.1 Chaetophractus vellerosus | reverse complement strand
CTCCTGTCTTTTTCTTTCAGGCTGTAAGGCTTCCTTTAAGAATTCCTGTAAAGGTGGATTCTTTTTACAAACTCTCTTAGTTTCTGTTTGTTTGCAAATTTTTTTTTTTAAAGATTTATTTATTTTATTACATATCTCCCCTTCCCCCCGCCGCGGCGACACGCCGAGAGTGGTCACTGCGCAGGCGCGGCTTTCCCCGCTTGTGGGCGGTCTCTGCGTCCGTTCATGGCCGGCGCTTGCTTCAGTTCGCGGGTGGCTGGCTGCGCTCCATCCGCGGGCGACCTGCCCTCCTGTGGCGGCTCTTGCCATGTCCGTGGCAGCTTCTTGCCCTGCCCACGGCGGCTCCGGCCCGCCCATGGCGGCTTGCCATTCTCAAGGCGGTCTGCCCGCTAGGAGAGGTCCCTGGGAATCGAACTCAGGGCCTCCCATGTGGTATGCCGGCGCCCTATCCACTGGGCTATCGAGCCGGCCCCTGTTTGCGAATATTTTAAAGTCACCTTCATATCTGAAGGACAATTTTGCTGGATAAAGAATTCTCGGCTTCTCAGCTGAGGTCCTGGGTTTGATCCCCATTACCTCCTAAAAACAAACAAACAAGCAAGCAAAAAATACCACTGTCTTCTCACCTCCATGGTTTCAGATGTGAAATTGCACTAAGTCTCACTGGGCATCCCTTGTACGTGATGGTTTGCTTCTCCTTTGGTGCTCTCAGAATTTTCTCTTTATCTTTGACTTTTGACATTCGGAGTAGTATGTGTCTTGCAGTAGATCTAATCACATTTATTCTGATTGGAATACACTGTGCTTCTTGGACATGTAAATTCATTTCTTTCATGAAAGTTGGGAAACTTTCAACTATTATTTCCTCAAATACTCTTTCTGCCCCTTTCCCCTTTTCTTCTCCTTCTGGAATTCCCATGACATATATGTTGTTATGTTTTGTGTTATCATTCAACTCTCTGAGCCCTTGCTCATTTTTTTCCCATTCTTTTCTCTCTTTGTTCTTTTTTTCTCGTCAATTTCAGTTGTTCTGTCCTCTGTATCACTTATTCTTTCTTCTATCATTTTGAGTGTGATGTTGTAGGCCTTTAATGTGTTTTTGAGTTCACCTATCATGTCCACTTTCTTTGGGCCCCCTTTGTCTGTAGCCACTGGCCCTGAGGACTGAGAATTCAAAAGTGTCTATAAGTGGGGGAGGATGCTGGCAGTTGTGGCTGCAGCTTTTAATTCACAGTTTTGTCTTCAGGATGCTTTTCCTTTGCCCCTCTTTCCCCTGGGCAGTATCCAGCCTTCCCTTGATGTGCTAAACCCTAGAAGACTTTTTTCCAGGCAGTTTCTGCCTGTCCTCTAGCTATTTTTCTGAGAGAGAAGAGAGTCCCATGTCTTTCTAGTCTGCCATCTTCCCGGACCATTTTTTAAAAATTAATTTATTTTAAAGAAACTTTAGATTACATAAATGTTACATAAAAATACACGAGATTCCCATATGCCCCACTCCCTACCCCTTCCACACTTTCCCACATTAACAAAATCCTTCATTAGTGTGATACATTTGTTACAATTAATGAACACATGTTGAAGCATTGCCACTAACTGTGGATTATAATTTACATTACAGTTTACACTCTGCCCTGAGCAATTTTAAAAGTTATGACAAAATATATAATGGCCTGATCCATCATTGCAACATCATGCAGGACAATTCCAATATCCCAAAACATTACTGAACCACAGTCACACCCAGGCATGCCTGTTTGTTTTCATCTATCTCTGGCTGCTTTCGCTCTACAAGGCAGAGCTGACTTGTTGCTGTAGAGACCCTATGGCTTACCAAGCTGAAAATGTTTATTATCTGGTCCTTCACAGAAGAAGTTTGCCAACCCCTGTGCTAAGAGCACCTTGTACAGTAGTAAATGCTTAATCCATAGGTGTTGAATGAATGAATGAATTAGTAAGTGATGGGTTTAATGAATGAATGGAATGCACCTGCTACCCCACAACCTCCCCCCATTTTTGGCTCACACTCAGGCCCCTGCCTAAAGTGCTGTTGTCATCTCTGAGGCCTGGGCACAAAGCAAGGCAGAGCTGAAGTGCAGTGTTGGCCACCTTCCACCTCCAACCCCACTCCCCCAGCATGGGGCCAGGGCAGACCAAGACCACAGAACTCCTTCAGATGTGGTTGATGGAAGTTTCCTTCAGGCTTCTGGAGTCAGAGCAGCTGTGTGGTAATGGGAAAGGCTGGGATTTCAGTCAGGACTCTAAGTTACAACTGACAAAACCCCACTCAAACAGCTTAGGAAAAGAGGGAACTTTATCAGGGATGCAGGGGCAGTTTCCAACTCTGAGGAAATGCCTAGGAGAAAGGGAAAGCCAAGAACCCAGAGTAGACATGGCCCTGACTCCCTTTCTCTCCATCCATCTCTTTTTCATCACTACACTTGAATCTGCCTTGCTTTCTTCTTTCCTTTTGAAGACAGGTTTGCTTCATGTGGCAGGGAATATAGCCTAGACTCCCACTTTCCTTTTTTTGTAATTCAAGAGCCCAGGAGGCTCCCCTATAACTCTACTTAGAACAGTCTTGGGGAAAGACTCTGATTGGTCAGATTTAGGCCACTTGTGCCCATTCCTGAGCCAATTCCTGTAGGAAAGGGTTTGGGTACTCTGACTGGCCAGGTCTGGGTCACATTGTCATTCTTGATCAGTGGGTGGAGCCTATCATCCAAAAAAAGGTGCATTAGCCAACCAAAGGGGTGCTGATGCAAAATACCAGAAATCAGTTGGTTTTTATAAAGAGTGTTTATTTGGGGGAGAAGCTTACAGTTACCAGGCCATAAAGTGTAAGTTACTTCCCTCACCAAAGTCTATGGCCATGTGTTGGAGCAAGATGGCAGTTGACGTCTGCCAGGATTCAGGTTCTTGGGTTCCTCTCTTCCCTGGGCTTGCCTCTTTCTGGGCTCAGCTGCTATCTCCACAAGGGCAGCTGTAGATTATTAGGTGAACGGCTTGTTCCTCTTCCCTGGGCCTTCTCTCTTTCCTCACCACCAGGCTCCTCTGTGTGCTTACTCTCCAGGGCTCCAGCTCAGGACTCCACATCAGAACTCCATCTCTGTCCTTTGCCATGTCCTAAAGCAGCTGGATTGATAGAACGGTGGAATGGGCTTTTGAAGACTCAAGTACGGGACCAACTAGGTGGCAATACCTTGCAGGGCTGGGGCAATGTTCTCCAGCAGGCTGTATATGCTCTAAATCAGCATCCTCTCTATGGTGCTGTTTCTCCCATAGCCAGAATTCATGGGTCCAGGAATCAAGGGGTGGAAATGGGAGTGGCACCACTCACTATTACCCCTAGTGACCCACTAGGAAAATTTTTGCTTCCTGTCCCTGCAACCTTAAGCTCTGCTGGTCTACAGGTTTTAGTCCCAAAAGGAGGAGTGCTGCCACCAGGGAACTCAACAATGATTCCATTGAACTGGAAGTTAAGACTGCCGCCTGGCCACTTTGGGCTCCTCTTACCTCTGAATCAATAGGCAAAGAAGGGAATTACTATACTGGCTGGGGTGCTTGATCCTGACTATCAAGGGGAAATAGGACTGTATCTACATAATGGGGGTAAAGAAGAGTTTGCCTGGAATACAAGAGATCCTCTAGGATGTCTCTTAGCACTGCCATACCCTGTGATTAAAGTCAATGGAGGGGGGTGGATGTGGCTCAAATGGTTGGGCATACGTCTCCCATATGAAAGGACCTGGGTTCAATCCCTGGGACCTCCTGGTAAAAATGAAAAAATATATAGGAGGTGCATGGGCTGCCAGGCCCCACAAGCGGGCGTGCTGCCAGGACTCATGGAGCCATGCAGCAACCTGATGATGTAACAGGAAAGTGACATAAGGGAGAGCCAAGACAAGACATGCCGAAAAAAAACCAGGAACTAAGGTGGCACAGTTGGTAGGACACCTCTCTTCCACATTGGAGGTTCCCAAGATTGAATCCTGATGAAAACAGGAGAAGGATGAGAAGAGAGGGCAGGAAACAGACACAGAGAAATGCCCAGCAAATGGACACAAAAACAGCAAAAATTAGGAGGGGGTAAAAATGGATAAAAGTAAGTAAATAAATAAACCTTTAAGAAAATGAATAAAATCAATGGAAAATTGCAACAACGTAATCCAAGCAGGGCTAACAATGGCCCAGAATCTTCAGGAATGAAAGGTTGGGTCACCCCACCAGGCAAAGAACCACGGCCAGCTGAAGTGTTTGCTGAGGGTAACAGGAACATGGAATGGGTAGTGGAAGAAGGTAGTGATAAATATGAACTTTGACCACGTGACCAGTTACAGAAATGAGGGGTCATGAATCTTTCTTCCTTGTTTTGTTATGAGTATAATTGTATATGTACACAAAATGAATTTCTTTGTTTTCTTCCCCAACATTTTCCCTTATCATATAAGTTGTATTAGTTTCTTGTCATGATATTTAAGGATGTCAAGTTTAAGAGTGAATATTACCCAAGGACTTGCTCCCTATTCTGTAGAGAATTAATGCATTTCCGGTTGTACATAGAAGAGTTGAACATTGTTAGGCGGAAATATATATATATATATATATATATATATATATATATATATATATATATGCATGTCTTTTATTGTTTTTACTTAGAGACTAAGTATGGTTTAAGGTAATGTATATGGTTGCCGAGTTGACAAGGGGTGGACTGTGATGGTTAGGCTAATGTGTCGACTTGGCAAGGTAATTGAGCCCAGTTGTTTGGTCAAGCAAGCATTGGGCTAAGTGTAATACAAGGACATTTACCAGTGAGTTTACTGCATAGATAGCCGATTACATCTACATCAGCCAGGAAGATTGCCATCAGCAATGAGTGACGCTTTATCCAATCAGTTGAGTGCCTTATAAGGGGAAGTGATTTCAGCATTCAGAGAGAATTTTCCAGCTCGTCTTTGGACAGCCAGCATCTCCTGGAAACTCATCAAGGACCTTCATTGGACCTGGTTTGCTGCCTGCCTGCAGAACCTGGACTTGTGCATCCCCACCGTCATGTGACAGATGTATATAAAATGTCATACTATTGACAGATATCTCCTGTTGATTCTTTTTCCCTAGAGAACCCTGACTAATACAAAGAGATTGGGACAAGAAAGCGGGAAGCAAAGCCAATGCCCATCAGCAGGGAGTAGGGCCCTGGCAAGTTACTCAGAGACCTGGCTTATGAGCTGGAGCACCGAGAAAAGGAAGTGACTCAGACACAACCCTGAAGCTCTGCTAACAAACTGGGCCACAAAGTCAGCTTCATCCCAGCGGTAGAGGTGGCATTACTGAGCACTAGAATCTAGAGTTGGAGTTGCTAAAATCCCTCCTACTTCTGGCTAGCACTGGTCCTGGGAACAGGGATAGGTCTGAGCCCACACACAGGGCTGAAAAGACCCATGGGCTCAGCTGTTTGTGTGCCTTGTGGAAGTGGAGGGCATATGCCCATTCGTCAAGCCCTGCTCACACCTCCTTCCTCCATG
Organism: Chaetophractus vellerosus; assembly: GCA_004027955.1. Classification (NCBI taxonomy): domain Eukaryota; kingdom Metazoa; phylum Chordata; class Mammalia; order Cingulata; family Chlamyphoridae; genus Chaetophractus; species Chaetophractus vellerosus. The sequence goes on along the minus strand of PVKH010040649.1, from coordinate 5,517 downwards.
CTGCCCTCTCTGACTTTGCCTTCCGGAAGGGCTCTCATCCACCTCTGACCTCCCATGGAACACTGTGTCTTTTTCTCACTGGACATGCACCCTTTTCTGCCCAGGATTGTTCACAGCCTCCCGTGTCAGTGTCTAACTGTCGTTTGGGAAAGAGAAGACCACAGAGGCTTGGTCTTCCACTCTTTTGTTTTCCTGGAAGAGTCTCGTACTGCCCCAAGTTCATAACACAGAATCTCAGAATTCTGGAAGAATCCTGGTCAACTGGTCTGACCTGCCATCCAGTGAGGACACCTCTCTCTGACCTTTCTGTCTAATGGTTACTTCAACTCTGTTTGGGCTCTTCCAGAGATAGAGAACTCTCTCCTTTGCCAGACACATGTTCCATTGTAGGGCAATTCAGCTTCCACTGAACCAATATCTGCCTCCTAGTAATCTCTATTCATTGGTTCTAGTTCTGCATCCTGGAGCATCACAGAATAAATTGAATTGCTCTTCTAAGTTGCAAATATTTGAAGAACATTATCGTGTTGTTTTCCTCTCAATTCTTCTCTCCAGGCAAACTCCCCAAGTCCTTCTACTGCTTCTCAGGATTGTCAGTGAGTGAAGGATGGAGTGAGAGCTGGGTACCAGACTCTTCATCATCTGGTTCAGGTCAATGCCAGTTTCTCAGCACCAGATGTATTCTTCCCAGGGCCAGAATAGGGGACTCACTAGTCCTAACCTAGTATTTAGGATGCTTATTATAGAATGTGACAGGAAACCTAAGCAGAGGGCATTTGACTAATCATGAAAATGGATGCTCTCCAAAGGAAAATCCTACAGTAGGGTGGTTTGGTTTCATTCAGTGCTTTAACACAGCTGTTAATGACCCAGGACCTTCCCCTCTCTGCACCCTATATCCTCCTCCTTTGGCTGTATCTCTAATGCAAGATTCCTCAAGATGCCCAGATGGCTGCCATAGTACCAGCCCTCTAATAGCATCAATGTTTTCAGGCACAAGAGGGGCAGGTTTTTTCTAGGGGTCCTTTTTCAGAAATAGGAAAACTTTGCCAGAAGCTCCCTACATACTTGCCCCCATGTCTCATTGGCCAGAGTTGGATGCTGTGCCTATTTCAAAACCATTCCTGGTGAGGGGAAAGGAATCATTGTGATTTTCATAAACCAATCAAAATTGACCTTCTGTGCAGAGTTTCTATTTGGGGTCATGAAAAAGTTTTGGTAGTGGATGGTGGTGATGGTAAGCACAACATTGTAAATGTAAGTGCATTGCTGAACTGTACAGTTAATAATGGTTTAAATGGCAAATCTCAAACTATATACAAGTTACCACAATAAAACTTAAAAAAAGAGCGGAGGGGTAGAGCTTTAGCCCTGGAGACAGGAAGACCTGATTTCAAATTCTAACTCCATCACATTGTGGCTTAACTCCAATAGCATAATATGAATCATTTAATAGCTTAATAAGTATCATTTAATCACTTAACATTGCAGAGCCTCAGTTTCCTCATCTGTAACATGGGCTCAGCAATGGTGCCTGCCTCCTAGAAATGGTATGAGATAATGTATTTAAAGCACTTAATAGAGTTCCTGGCATACTTAATAAATGCTATTTTGTGCAGAGCAGGGGTAGCTCAGTGGTTGAGCACCTGCTTTGCACATACAAGGTCCCAGGTTCAATCCCCCAGTACCTCCTAAAGAAAAAAAATGCTATTTTATTTTCTTTATTCCTTCCCTTTTTCTGACTACTCACCTGCCACACTGACTCATACCTAGCTGTCTTTTCTGCTTTTAAGTCCCTTTTCTCACATTAGATGTTTAGGAAACTTTTTTTTTTAAGTCTAAATGCAGGAATTTACATTTATCCCTTTTACATGTTTTCAGCCTATTATTTCAACCTGTCAAGATATTTTTGAATCTTGTTTCTGCCATCTCTTCTATTACCAATCCCTCTGGCTTTGTGTCAACTGCAAATTTGATAAGTGCATCTTCCGTTCTGCTTCATGCAAGTTGCTGAGAAAAGGGTTGAGATGGACAAAGCCAAGGGCTGAGCATGAGGTATTTATTGGAGAGGACTGCAGGGCTGTCACCGGGCCCCCATCGCTGCGTCCTCAGCACCTGTGCCGTCAGGCAGGCCACGCTTTGCCTTCTTCTTCAGGGCCCGAGAGGCTCTGACAAATGTCTTTCTCGAGTCACCACATCACGTCCTTTGTCAAAGGCATGCCCTCTTCCTTCCTTTTCTAGCTGTCTTTTCAAGGTAGAGATTTTGCTCCGCATGGCTTATCCTTGCTGGCTTCTGGGGCTTGTGACTTTCTCTTCTAAAAATCCTTTCAGTTAGAATTTTGCCAGGGATTATTTTCAAACTTGCCAGCCTGTGGTTACTGGGATTTGAATATTTTGTTCTGTTCTAAAATATCAGGACATGGGCTAGCTGTCAATATTTCAGTATTTCTTCACTCTCTGTAATCCAGGGGTTCTTAACCAGGGGTCCATGAGATTTCAGGGGGTCTGTGATCTTGAATTGAAAATTCAAAAAAACATTATTCCTGTGGGGACGTGTTGGTGTGGGTGTGATATATTTATTAAATAATACACAGTATAGTGTGGGCTTAGTAAGGGGTCTGTGGTTTTCACCTGCCTGGCAAAGGGGTCCGTGGAAAAAAAAAGGTTGAGAACCCCTTCTGTAATCCCTCAAAACTGCCCGTCAGTGATTCTGCAATTGCTCCTGGGGTTCCTGCCCTGGGACCATGCGTCTGAAGAACTCTGTGAAACAGACCAGAGTTACTCTAGCTTTCCATTCATTGAATCCAATTCTCTCTCTTCTTTCTTTCCTTCCTTCCTTGTAAAAATGTTTAGGCCTTTCCCCCCATATAATATAACAAAACATATTCTTTGTAGAAAATTTGAAAAATATCCCACCTCCAAGACGTGACCATATTTACAATTTAACATACTCTTTCCCATTTTCTAGGCATAGTTGAAATATGATAATTGAAATATGTCATATAAATATTTTGAAACATTAGATGCCACCATTTTTCTAATATAAAGGTACTGCATGAAAAAGAATGTGCATGCTCATAGTAGAAAATGTGAGAAACTAGTTTGTCCTCTCCCCCCTCCCCCATTTAATATGACAGCATGCACTTTCCAGCTTCTTACAAAGTCTGGGTTTTTTAAAATTTTTTCATTTGCTATTGTGCTGGAGTGTTTCTGATGACTCCTTAAGAGTCCATAGGCTCGATACTCTGTAGATTGCTTGAATAGTCTCCTGTTTGGGGTCCTCATTTAAGTGGTTTCCAGTGTCATTAAACAACATTGAAATGAACATCTTCGTAACTTCGTTGTTTTTTATTGCAGATTGCTTTCTTTTGTCAGAACTCCAGGAATGGATCAATGCTCTCTCTCTCTCTCTCTCTTTTTTAGGGGGTATCAGGGATTGAACCCAGGATCTTGTACTTGGGAAGCAGGTGCTCAGCCACTGAGCTACATCTGCTTCCCAGTGAGAGTTGGTTTGTTCGTTTGTTTGTTTGTTTGTTTGTTTTTAGGAGGAACCGGGGATCAAACCGGGCACCTTGTACATGGGAAGCAGGCGCTCAACCACTTGAGCTACATCAGTTCCCCTCAATGTTCCCTTAACTTTGTTTTACCCTCTTGAGTTTGAAATGCCTCCTCTATGACAGAGACATTTGGGGTGAAATAAGGAGTCGAGTTGTTCTGCTTTCTCATTACCAGTCCCACTACACTATCTGCTCCAAGTGGCGGGCTCCTCCTGCTCCAAATATAGTTTAGAAACCTTTTGGTTGTGAGTGACATGGTTTGTTTTGTTTGTTTGTTTGTTTTTTACATGTTTTCAAGCTTTCTCAACTTAAATCTTGTTCCACCCTCGTCTGATGATTTTATCCTCCATTAAGACCTATTTAAATAGGTTTTATGAAGGCAGAGTCCATTTTTTCCTGTTCATTCCCCAAATTCCCTTGCCACAAAATCTCACCTAAGATTTTCAGAGAAGGCTTGGGGAGATAAAAAATAATCGGAGGCCTCTCTGGTTCCTGCTTTCTCCCACAATGACTTTACACCCATGTTTATACCTTTTCTGTGATTCCTGCTTCTTCACCACTGACATCTCCTTAAAGTCTGGCTGACACCTCTGGCAACAGGGCGAAGGCCCACCAAGAAAGGGCTGGAATTATTTGCTCCTCAACCTCAGGGTAGGATCACAGGAATGCGAAGGGTGGTGAAGAGAGCCCTCCTGGGTGAGCTGACCTGGGCCACCTTGACAATGAGGAAGGTGAGGGCTGAGCCAGCGTGGGGGTGGGAGGTGGGGAGCAAGAGCTCTGTCCATGACCAAGGCAATCTGTCCCAAATGCATTGGGCTTTTCTGATGCTGACCTCCATTGGGGTTATCCTCTGCCACCATTGGGATGACAGTCTGCCTGCCAGGCAGGACTTCCTCCAATGGCACCTACAATTGGGTTTTGTCCTTTTAGCACCAGACACCTCCAGTGGGCAGGTCTAATTCTACCATCCCATATGTCTAAGCCATGCTGTTGTTAGCTGTGCCAGGATCAAAAATTCCAAGAAAGAGTACTTCCTCCGCTTACGAGGAGTGGTGGGGAGATTGGATGGGAAAAAAGGCTTCTGACAGCCTTGAATGAATTCTTTGGAAAAGTAAGGAGTCATTCTGGTCCCAGGACATTGGTCAATGTGTTGGTTGAAGGGAGGGGACTCTTCCACATGCCCCTCCCTGAGGTACGTTGGCATAGTGGAAGGGGCCTAGGAAAGAGGGTTCTAGTGGTGGCCCTGGGCTCAGTGGCCATGTGATCTTAGGCCAGATACGTACTCTCTCTGGCCTTCAAAATAAAGGACTTTGGCCTAGATAATGTGACTTTCAACCTTTCAGAGTTTCAAGATTCCCAATGATTACTCATTGCATTTTTATTATCCCTTGCTTGAGAAATGACTATGACTTTGGGGGTGTTTTGGGTGTGAACCTTGCATGTTCCAGGGGTGTCTGAAGAAAAGTTTCAGAATCCTGGGTCTGAGAGAACTTCAGAAAGCTTCTCTTCTCTTGCTTCTTCTTCCGGTTTCCTCCAAATACTGAAAGAAAAAGGAATAAGGGGATAGGGAAATGGGAGATGAGGGATGAGGGGGCAGAAGGCAATAGAGGTAGAGGGATGAGGGGATAAAATAATGGGAGGATGAGTGGTGGGGGGTGAGGGTTTGGAGGATAGAGGCTGGGGACCTGTCACCACCAACCCCTTTCTTTCTTCTCCCCGTCTCTGGATGGACTAGGTTATTTTTGCTATGATACATCAAAGCAATGTTATGCATGGTGGTCAATGTGGGCCCAGAGAGGTTGTTGCCTGGTAGCTGCTCCCCTCTAAGAATGTGAGGAGGAACCAGGGATTCCCCCTCACCCCAGGGCAGTCAGAGAATATCTCTGAGAGCACCGGGTGAAGCTGATGTCCTCGGGGAGGGCAGAGGGAAGAAAAGGAAAGGGAGGAGGGAGAAGGGAGA
>PVKH010040648.1:0-11040 GCA_004027955.1 Chaetophractus vellerosus | reverse complement strand
ATTTAAACATATAGTAATGATAATTTATTATAGAAACTTACATCTTCTGTAAATATATAATATAAATATATATAATGTAAATAAATTTATATAGGGGTAAATATAGAGAAAAGATCATGAAAGATTTTTTCATTGCCTCTGATAAGGCAATTTGCCCATTTTTTATAGGTTAGTTTCTCTTTTTATTGTTGAGTTGTAGTGTATCTTTATATAAAATGCTTTAATCTCTTCACTTGTGATTGGTTTCTTCCGGGGTAAATGCAGGGGTAAGGAAAAATGAATTATGGGCATTTTCAACTTTATAATTCTTTTCAATAGATTTACAATATTTTTACCAATTCTGCACTGATTAACCTTCAGCTTTTCATTCTTTATACTTATTTTATTTTCTGATGACCTACATTCTCATTATTAATTCCATGATATATTTAGTTCATAACAGCACAATTATACAGAATTTGTTATTTTATGTCTGGCTTGCTTCACTCAACATATCATCCTCCAGGTTCACCCAAGTTTTCATATACTTCATGACTTCACTTACCTTTCAGCTTTGGGGTTTTCATATATACCTTTTATCATGTTCAGAAAGTTTCTTCTATTCCTATCTTTTGCAGTGTTTTTATCATGGAAGTGCACTGTATTTTGTCTAATGCTTTTTCTGTGTTTATAGAGATGATCATGTGATTTTTTCTTTCAATCTGTTTATGTGGTGTATTACATTGATTGATTTTCTTATGTTGAACCATCCTTGCATAACCGGGATGAAACCCACATGGTCATGGTGTATAATGCTTTTGATTTGTGGTTGAATGCAATTAGTAGGTATTTCATTGAGGATTTTAGCATCTAGGTTCATTAGAGAAATTGGTCTGTAAGTTTCCTTTTTTTGTGGTATCTTTGGCTTTGGTTTAGGGTAATTTTGGCATCATAGAATGAGTTAGGCAATGTTCCTTCTATTTCTATTTTTTTTTTTTTGAGGAGCTTAAGCAGAATTGATGTTAGTTCTTTCCAGAAAGTTTGCTAGAATTGAGATGTGAAGCCTTCTGGTCCTGGGTTCTTTTTAGTTGGGAGGTCTCTTTACTTGTAATTGGACTGTTGAGTTCATCAATTTGTTCTTTAATCAGTGTAGTCTGGTTATGGGTTTCTAGGAATTTGCCCCTTTCCTCTAAATTATCATTCTTGTTAGCATATAATTTTTCAAAGTGTCCTCTTAGTATATTCTTTACTTTAGTGGTGTCAGTAGTGATATCCCTTTCTTCATTCTTTATTTTGTGTATTTGCATGTGCTCTCTCTTTTTCTTTGTTAGTCCAGCTAAGGTTATACCAATTTTATTGATCTTCTCGAAGAACCAACTTTTGTTTTTTTATATTTTTTCTATTGCTTTCTTATTTTCTGTTTCATTTTTGTTATGCTGTAATCTTTGTTATTTCTGTCTTTCTGCATCCTTTGGGGTTAGTTTGTTGTTGTTTTTCCAATATCTTCAGGTGTGCACTTAATACTTCAATTTTAGCTCTTTCTTCTTTTTTAATATATGCATCTAGAGCTATAAATTTCCCTCTCAGTAGTGTTTGTTTGACTGCATCTCATAGGTTTTGATATGTTGTGTTGTATTTTCATTCTATTTGAGGTAGTTACTGATTTCCTTTGAGATTTTCTCCTTGACCCACTGTTTCTCCACAAGTGTGTTGTTTAACTTCAAGATCTTCATGCCTAATCTAGTTCTCTGGCCCTTAGTGATTTCCAATTTCATTCAATTGTGTTCAGAGAAATTACTTTCTATAATATCAATCATACTGAACTCATTGAGAGATGTTCTGTGGCCTAGCATGTGGTCTGTCTTGGACTAATTCCATGTGTGCTTGAGAAGAATATATATCCTGCTGAATTAGGTGTAGCATTCCGTATATGTCTATTAGGTCCAGGTCCTCTAATGTATTGTTCAGGTTCTTTGTTTCTTTACTGATTCTTTGTCTAGATGTTCTGTCTGATGGTGATAATGGTATATTAAAGTCCCCCACTATAATTGTAGAGGCATTTATTTCTCCACTTAGTTTTTCCAGAGTTTGCCTCATGTAATTGGAGGGACTCTGACTAGGTGTATACATGTTTATGTTTGTTCTCTCTTCTTAAGAGATAATCCCTTTTACTAATATATAGTGTCCATCTTTGTCTGTTATCATTGTTTTGCAATTAAAGCCTATTTTGTCTGATATTAGGATAGCTAGTCCTATACATTTTTGGTTATTGTTTTCTTGTAAAATTGTTTTCCAGGCATTCACTTTCAGCCTCCTTGAATCCCTGGGTCTAATTTGGGTCTCTTTTAGACAACATGGAGATGGGTCATATTTCCTTATCCATTCTGCCAATCTGTGTCTCTGGAATGGTGAGTTTTATCCTTTAACATTCATTGTTAATACTCCCAATGATTTCTTACATCTGCCATATTTTCTTTGAGTTTATGCATGCCCTATATCATTTTGTTTCTCTTTATGCCTTTTTTGTGGTTCTTACACTCTCCTCCAAATATCTCTCTCTCGTGTTTCTTTTCCTTTCAACCTTTAGAGCTTCTTTTAGTATTTCTGGAAGTGCAGGTTTCTTATTGGCATATTCCCTTAATTTCTGTTTATCTGTGAATATTTTGAATTCTCCAATATTTTTGAATGCCAGCATTGCTGGATGCAGAATTCGTGGCTCAAACTTTTTCTTTTAGTACCTTGACTATGTCATACCACTGTCTTCTTGCCTCCATGGTTTCAGCTTAGAAATCATCACTTAATCTTTTTGTGCTTCCCTTGTTATGTGATGGTTCTCTTTTTTATTTCTGCCTTGAATATTTTCTCTTTGCCTTGAGCATTGGACATTTTCACAAGTATATGTCTTTGGGTTGCCTGTTGGGATTTATACTGTTTGGGGTGCACTGTGTGTCCTGGCTATGTACATCCATCTCCCTCATTAGGGTTGGGAAGTTTTCAGCCATTATTTCCTTCAAAACTCCTTCTGTTCCCTTTCCCTTCTCTTTTCCTTCTGGGATGCCTATAATGCATATGTTTTTGCATTTTGTGTTATTGGTTAAATCCCTGAATCCCTGCTGAAATTTTTCTATCTTTTTATCTATCTGTTCTACTCTCTGTTTGATTTCAGATGTACTGTCTTCCACATTTGTAATTCTTTGTTCTGTCTGTTCCAATCTGCTGTTATGTGAATCCATCGTCTTTTTTATTTCTCATGTCAAGCTATTCATCACCTTCATATCCGTTATCATTTTATGTGTGTTTACAATTTCTTCAGTATGTGCTCCCAGTGTCTTCTTAATATCCTTAATCTCCTCCTTCAGTTCATTAAGTTGGTCCATGGTATTTGTTTGGACAGCTTTGATTAGTTGTTCTATGTTCTGCATCTCTTCCTGGGTTTTGGTTTGTTCTTTGGAATGGTCCATGTCTTCCAGATTCTCAGTATGGCTTGTCATTTTTTGTTGCTTTCTGGTCTTCATTTTTTCTTGATGGGTTTATTCAGTTGATTAGCTTCTTTAGCTTCCCTAGAGTTTTACATAGCTTATAGTTCTGTGTGTGTTAGGTTTTCTCTTTGATACTTTCTTCTTCTTGTTGTATTTCCTTGCTTTTTTCTATTTTCTGATTTTATATTGAGCAGTCCAATTCACTGTCCATTTCCCTCCATGTCCATGAACCCAAGACTTCCATCCCCCATGCTCCCAGAAAAGACCACCTGGGCAATCTCCCTTCCCCAATCAGTGGTCCTCTGCTGGAGAGCTGGTGTGTGTGCACATAAACCAATGCAATCTTGCCACTCTCCAGTAAATATATTTGCTATGGGTTTTTACCTCCCAAATTTTATGTGTTTGTCTGAAAACAAGTTTTCTTTTATCAAAATAGATCATTTGATTCTGCTGTTAATAATGTTAAAATTCCATAAATGATTTATAATATGATTTAAAAAGAATTAAAAATATGTTTATGATTTACACTTAACTTATGTATTCTTGTGTCTGCATTTAAGAAATTGTAAAGGATTTTCTCATGGAATATTATAATCAAACATCAACTGATTTCATCTTAATGGGGTTATGGCTAGCAAAAAGAATTGTCCTTCTTCTCTTCACTCTCACCATTCACATATTCCTAATGGCTCTGATTGGCAAATTTCTGTGAGCCTTCTCATTATCCTAGACACACGTGTCCACATTCTCCCATGCATTTCCTACTTTGTCAACTCTCCCTCATGGTCCTGAATTACATCTCAATCACTGTCCCAAAGATGGATTCTAATTTCCTGTTTGGCAGTAAGCTTATCTCTCTCATTTTGTGTGGGGTGCAGAGTTTCTTCTTTACTTTAGCAGGTTGAGAAGGCCTTCTGTGGCATCTATAGACTAAGACCATTACAAAACTATTTGCTTTCCTTCCTGTTATCCTATAATTATGAGCAAACAAGTGTGTGTTCTGATAATCATAGGAACATGGATCCTGGGTTCTATCAATGTATGTTCCCATACTGTGTATGTTTTCCAAATTTTGTGTTGAAGATCCAGGGTCATTAATCATTTCTTTTGTGATGTCCCAGCCATGATAATGCTGGCATGTAAGTACACCTTGGTCTATTAACATGTAGTGTTTGTGAGCACTTTTCTTTTCCTCATACTTCCTTTTGTTGACATTGCATATTCCAAAGACTGGGTTCTCCTTGCTGTTCACAGCATGCAGTCAGTGGAATGGAGAAAGAAGGCTTATTTGTCATTTAGTGCCCAGCCCACTGTGGTGATTTTCTACTATGCATCCCTTTTTTACACATATCTGAACCCTCATCATTTCTCTCTCTGAGAGAGTACAAAGCTCTACCTGTCTTCTGCACCATCCACATTCCCTTGCTTAATTTTATCATCTACAGCTTGAGAAACAAGAGGGCCCTGAGAAGGGTAATTCACATAGAATCTTCTCTGTGAAGATGTGGAGAAAGATTCTGGCTCTAGTTCCAATGAATCAGGTGCTCATTCATTCAGCAGAATATGCAAATAAGAAAAATATTACACTTGGTTTGAAGAGAGTGATTAACATTATTTTAGAGGATTTGAAAAATAACTTTAAAATATATGTATATATTCCCAGGCCAGAATTTGGTTTTAGTGGTGATATTTTCCATTAATACCTGAGCAAATGACCACTTGTCTTAATATGTAGAAATGAACATGGAAATTGTCTTAATTGAAGTTATCCTTCAGATTCAAAGTACTACTCATTTATTATATCTTGACATGATTAAATTAGTACAACATAAAAATAAATATTTTGGGATAAATGGGTTTAATTAACAGGAAAATAATATTTAACTTACATCTATTATAACTTAACAGGTGTTTACTGTCTCTTACTTTGTCCCATAGTCAAAAGAAGTATGATATATGGATATAAGGCAAAGAACTCTTCTATAATCTAGAAGGCTTTACCCATTATGGAGGAAAATGACAAATTTATGCATTCAGCTCATGTGTTCCAGATGAATTTGGGTGAAACCCAAGGAAGTTATTTTTATGGACCTACATCACATTCAATTATTAGGCTGGGGAGACTACAACTGTTCTATAAAATAATGAGATAATACTTCATAATTGGAATATCAAAGGTTGCAGTCTAATGAAGGCAAGTTATACTACACAAATCACTCAAGCATACATTCAAATTTTACATACCAAGGTTACACTGGTAACCCCTATAAAGTATAATTTCTGTCCTGATAATTTTTTTCTCCACTCACAATTCCCATAATTCTACCCACCAATTTTGAAGAGTGGAAAGTCAACTTCTCTGCACCAGTGTTTATAATAGATATACCTGCATAGTCACATGTCTAATTGGGGTCATCATTATTTCATGTAAAACATTATCAGCTTAGGTGTATATACTGTGTGAAGTGGCATCACTGTCCAGAAGACTGTACTACTCATATAATCTTCATTCTCTGAGGACCAGTAAGAAGAAGTTACTTCCTCTGATCTTGATACAAAAGACATGGTTTAGCCATACCAGGACAGTGATGAGTAATCAAATATTAGAAATAGGGAAAAAATGTTTTTTTCCAGATTAGGAAATCCTCATTTTATAAGGGATAATATGAATGTGGATGATTTTTCACTAATACTAAGGGAACATTAATAATTTTATTTAGTACAAGTTCATGTCAAAAAATTGTACTGTATGATAGTAAACAGGTAAGTTGGTTTATTCAAATACTACCATATCAGGGAAGATAGGCTAAAATAAATTTAACTGAGAAAAAGAGCTGTGGAGACTTTAAGTGGTGGGGTGGGTTAGTGGAAAAACATTGGAGGATATTAAGGGTTGAAGATCACTGGGATAGATGAGTCATTCATTGTGTTTGCAATTAGGGTCATTTGATTTGAAATGCTTATTTAACTGTGATTAGGCTACACGGATCTCATAAGGGCCGGGAGAGAGGAAGAAAGAGATAAGGAATCCTTTGTTTAAAATTCTGACAGGGAACCTGATAGTTTAAGACCAGGGTAAGAGGGAGCTCAGAGATAAGCCTATCTATATTTTAGACAAGCAACAGGGAATTTAATGCTATCTTTTTTTTCCTGTTACATATCCCCCCCCTTTCTGCTTGCTCTTGCTGTGTTCATTTCTCTGCATTCTTCTGTGTCTGCTCTGTCTCCCCCCATTATGGTGACATGCCAAGTCAGGTCACCATGCAGGTGGCTCTGCTCCATTCATGGGTAGGTCTGCTTCCATTCACAGGCAGCTCCGCTTCTGTTCATGGGCAGATCTGCTCCATTTGTGGGTGACTTGCCCTGCCCATGGTGGCTCTGTCCCACCCATGGTGGCTTGCCCTTCTCAAGGTGGTCTGCCTACTTTGGAGAGGTCCCCAGGAACCAAACCAATGATGGAACCAAACCATGTGGTGAACTGGCACCCTATCCACTGGGCCAGAGCCAGCCCCAATGCTATCTTGACAAGACTTTCCTTTGTTAAAGATAAATGAAATGTTTCATTGCTCAAAAACTCAGAAGGTCAAAGATCTGAGTGGAGTCTAAGACATGCTCTCAGGAAAACTGTGTTTTGCATTGTTTCTATAATATTACTTGAACCATCTGTTGAGAAGTCATGGTAAAGGTCAATTATTTTAATGTCAAACAGCTTAAAAGAATGATGTTTAAAAGGGAAAAAAAGAAATATTAATATAAAAGGATGTATTAAATTCTAAAAGGTCAAAGGCTAAAAAATTCCTATGACACAGTACTGTTCCTTGAGTTTCTTGATGCTAAGATGCCGATGTTTTGGTGATATTGTTGATGACTATGGTTATATTTCATATTAAGGCATATATTACCTAAGCAGTTACCAACCTTTCCTTGTGACCCAGACAGTGACTTGTCTAAGGGGAAACACAACCCATGTATGGCCTGCTGAGTCAATGAGTTCTTGAGATATATATCAATTCATTGAGCTTTAGCTCACAGTGATATTTTAGACCCTGGGGAAAAGGCCAGCTATAAGGCAACCAAGAAAGAGTATAAGAAACTAGATATTCAACTTTTAATTTTCCATGATGAAAACTCAGGAGGTTGAGAGGAAAATTGGAACTGCTTATTTGGATAGTTGGAGCCAAACATTGAAAAAATGTGCAAGAATTGAAAAATTGGAAAGTATTGACAATATTTGCAATATGAGAGGATCCAATTTACATACAGGTAACAAAATTGTAAATCCTCTGAAGTTTTCAGAAATGTGTAAAATAGCTGAAATACAATGACGAGCATGTTTCTAGTCACCTTGAGAATAGTGCTATAGTTTTCACTGAAATGTAAAATTCTATCTATAGTCAATCTCCTTTTGGTCAAAGATAATCCCAAGGAAAGGGAAAAATAAGGCTGATTTTATGAAAGTTGGTCTGATTATTGACATAAGTGCATCATTAGTTTTCTTTGTTAGAAATTTTTTTTAAGTAATCCTAAATTGCAAAAGATTGAAATTCTCTCATGGCTAAGAAGGAGAGCCAAGAACAGGGCACCAGATTTCCCCTGAAGTCCACATAGTTTTGGGTGAATTCTTTTGCCAAAATGACATGTGGTTCATAGCACTTTGAGAAAGTGGCTTACTTTAATGGCTTTAAGGTCAGAAATCTTATAAGCTAAGTAAAACGCCCATTTTTCCAGCAGGGTTTTGTATGCATTGTATCTACAAAGTCAGCATTTTTTTTAAAGGTGTCTGGTCATATCTGATTGAATTAGCATCATTTTAAAATATGGTATTCCAGTCAAAACTTTTGTTATATAGCCAATGTTTCTTTAAAAATCCTATTAACAAGGAAGAGAGATTCTGAAATTTAACATCAAAACATAACCATATTCTAAACTAATCCTATAATTATCCTGTATCGGTTAATTCAGTCTTGTGTAATTCATTATTGTTTCACTCAATCTTGTGTTAGTGATATCATGAATTCATTAGCTTTCCCACTAGTGCTGGAAATATGAACTTATTCCATTGGTATGGCCTCAAAAGAAAGTCATTAAGGATGTATGCCCCAGAGGACCTGGTATAGTCCTTTCCATGTGCTTTGAGGTCAATTCATTTATGTTGAAGTCAAAGCTGTCTGAACTGTATCTACTTGCAAGGACTTTCAGGATAGCATCAGAGTAAAATAAAAAAAATGTCTTTAGGTGATAATTGACTTAAAATGGACATTGTGAATTATTAGTTTTGCAAAACTGAAATATCTAATGAATTCCCTACTAAAATAATGTAACTGAGAAGAAAAATTTTAAGAATGTAACTTTTTAAAAAAATAACTGAAATTATGACTAATAATATTTTTGATTACTACTAGGCAAAGCAGTGTGTGGACATAGTATGGATAAGGAAAACATTGATAAACCTCCAGTAATTTCAAACAGTTTCTAAAATATTTATAATCATTGGAGAGGAAGTGGAATATTGTGAAAACTCATTCATAGTTTGCAGGAATCCAAAACGGTACAGCCATGGTGTAAACATTGGGAGATTTCCTCAGAAAGTAAGCATTGAATTAATTTAATTGTCATCTGGCAATTCCAATTCTAGGTGTATACCACAAAGAATTTAAAACAGTGACTCAAAAACATATTTGCAAACTGATGTTCATAGTAACACTAATCACAATGCCAAAAGATGGAAGCAGCCATGTGTCTATCTCTATCTTATATTGTAGTAACACAGATTGGGATTTCTATAACAGCCTAAGTAAGTTTGATTTTTCAGTTATAGAGCTATGTGATTTAATGAACAATTTATTGTTATACTGATCATAAGAATCAAAAAGCAAAATAAAAATCTCTCTGTTCATTATTTAAATTCTACACACTTGTCTCTTCACTCAGTAAAAAGTAAATGGAGTGCCACATGCCAAGCTAAATGTTGTGCTGTCACTGGAGAGATATATAGCTCTCAATTCCAATGTTCTTCCACAGTATCTAGGTAGAACAAGGATATTTCAGAAACACTTCATTACCTGAGTTTGCTAGGGAGGGGGTAGGGGTTGTGAGGGTCTCACTCAGTACTTCTCTGACTAAAGGCACACTCATCAATAACTGTGCCCTTGTGACTGCCTCATATAGTCATCATTATTGTTCTCTAGGATAAGTCAGTCTTCAGATCCTGACCATAACTTCCTTGGTTTAAAATTCTCAAGTTCATCTAGATCAGAGTTTCTTAACCTTTTTTGTTTCATGGACTCCTTTGCCAGTCAGGTGAAAGCCACAGACCCCTTCTCAGAATGTAGTGACAGATAGTTTTATGACACTCAACATTGGCTTGTCTTTAAGCTAAATTGTAGGATTATTCAAATTTACATTGTTACCATAATTTCAATACATGATAACCTAATATGGTTTAAAATCTGTTCAAATGGTCATTTTTGGCAAACATTTAGAAATTTGAGTGTTCTCATGGAGTAATAAACCATCTCTGCATCCTACCAAACTTTTTGCAGGCAGTTAACCACTCAGAACTGCACTCAGAAATGCTACATCAAAATAAAAATCATACTAAGTTCACACTCTACTATACACACAATCCTGTGTATTATTTAATGAACAAATCACACCCATAACAACACATCACCATGAGAATAATGTTTTATTGAATTTTCAATTCAAGCTCATGGGCCCCCTGAAATATTTCCATGGGCCCCTTGGGAGTCTGTGGACCATAGTTAAGAACACTGATCTAGCTATACCTATGTTAATGACCCAAATGGATAGTTGTGAGGCAGGGTTTAAAATGACTTACTTTCCTGTGGAAATTTTCTCCAAGCTCGTTTTCCCTCCTCTATCAAACAGGTATTTTGTCATCTAAAGATGACATAAACCATGTGCCTTGAGTCCACTAGGCTTGGGCTCTCTTTTAAATTCTAATGTAGTTTTTAAAATCTTGACAAGGAAATGCTAACTTTTGAAAGGACAGGTTTTTCAAAATCAGTGCACTTTGACTTTCAGGTCTTTGACAGAAATTTTAAAATTCAAATCTTTTCAAAACTGTTGAAAAGCAAAGAAATTTTAAATTGGCCCAACATTACATCCCAAGTGGTACATGTCATTATTTCACTTACTGAAGACCAAGAAGACTATAACAGCATTTAACTTATTATCTACACACACTTAAAAGCATTATTGAATATTTTCTAAGCATTTTCCCAACAAAGTGAATAACACTGTCTTCCCCCACTACCTATTCTAATAACTTAAAATGTGGTATTTTAAGGAAAAGGATATTACCCACAAAATGGAAAAAATGTGAAAATAGGTTATATAAAGATAAACTAAATATAACTTCAAATTGTATAATATTTTCAGAATTTAAGAATTTCTTTTGATGTAAGTATAAATATTGATTAATATAGATATAGATATAGCTGTTATATAGATATAGACATGAATGCATATTTTTGCTTCTTTCTACCACTGAACTGACCTTTAACACATGTGTGAAAACTTCCAGAAAAAAATGTCAGAACTCCTCACCAACCCTGGC
>PVKH010040647.1:0-11039 GCA_004027955.1 Chaetophractus vellerosus | reverse complement strand
CTTTGGGCAAAACAAGTCCCGCTCTGGAACTTGAGCACCCTCAGTATCTCTGGCTGGGGTGGGGGAAGGCTTGAGAAATGAACAACATTGGATGGATAATCGAGGCAATGAATAATGGCTAGGCCACCAGCAATGTCAATTACACAAGCAAACACCATGATAAGATCTGGGGGAAAATTGTATGAAAAGGTATATGTTGGGGGGTTGTTTCAAAGTAGTATGGGAAAGGAGAAGTGGATGGGGTACAGACAAAACAAGACTACATCGATTGATAATTGTTGGAGTTTATAGGGGTTCATTATACTTTTCTCTCTGCTTTTGTATATATTTGAAATTACTCATAATAAAAAATTGAAATGAATAAAATAAATCAATAGTAATAATCCAAGCAAAGCAGTAGAAAAAAAAGTAGCAGGAGAAATTTGCTCTGTTTTGCTGTTAATATTATTAGCTAACATTTATTGAGCATTTGCTCTTTGTCAGGGACACTGTTAATTAGTTTGGAATGGCTTAGGCAGCAGGAAGATTTACTGGCCTTTGTGACTAAACTTTCAGGACTGGCTTCGGTCCAGGGGTTGCATCTCTTGGTTTTGCTTCCCTCCATGCTAGTGAGTTTTCTTTATGGGGTGATCCTAAGAGTACCTGGCTCACTCCCACTCTCTTAGACATCCCAGAGTAAAGAGCACTTCTCCCTTGTAGTCACTGAAGCAGAAAGGCCAGTGCTGGGCCCCACTGACCCAAGGATGGATTCGTGGCCAGGAGGCTGTGGTGCTCTGACAGACCAGGCCCAAGTACTGTCCACCCATGGAGTTGGATCAGTCCCTCTCAAGCACCGTGAACTAAGGGAGGGAGAGGGCTGATTCTTCTAAAGAGAATCAAGGGCCTGTGGCAAAGGGAAGACAGAATGGGTGCTGGACAGGCAAAGATAACAGATGGTCACTGTGTTTACATTATCTCATTTATTTCTTGTAATAACCCTAGGCAGATACTGTTATTACCCCCATTTTACAGGGAAAAGGACAGCATTGAAAAGGTCAAGGTCACATAGCTGGTAGTGGCAGAGACAGGAGTCATACAGAGCAAGCTGGATTTCAAGGACTATGTGTTCTGTGCTTACGACCCAAGAAACTGTCCTCCTGGAGTCCAGGCCTGGCCACCTGTGAATCTCAGAGGTAGACTCACAGTGAGGCCTCACTACTGAAGGCTGTGTGGCATAGTAATTATGAGCATGGGCTTTGGAGTCAGATGGATTTGGGTCCAAATCATACCCCTTGCCACTCGGTTTCTTAAGTTCTCAAGGTAGCATTGGCTCCATTCCAAAGATGGGAAAGTTGAGCTGAGAGGTGACTTGCCAAAATGTAGAGCCAGGTTATAAATCCATGCCTCACTGGCCCTGAAGCCTGTATTCCTTCCACTTCACCACTGCTTGTCAACTGCATCTGGCACCATGGGGAGTGGGATGGAGGCAAATTAAGCATGTTCTGGCCTTTACTTCCACTTGGCCCAGAGAAGCAGCAATATAAGACCTCTTTTAGAGACTAGGATTCTGCATAAGGTTTTGTTTTTAAAAAGAGTTCTCTGCTTTTCCGTTTCTTTTAATTTTGTATTATGGAAAAATCCAAATATATACAAAAGTCAAAATAGGATAATCCGCTGTACCCATTGCCCAACTTCAACAACGATCAACTTGTGACCACTTGCCCTGGATCAATACTCCTACTTTCCTCCTCATTATTTTGAAGCAAATCTCAGATATCATGTCATTTCCTTTGTAAATATTTCAATATGTATCTCTAAAAGATAAGAACTCTGCAAGAATGCCAATATCATACCTTAAACATCTAACAATATTTTCTTAATGTCATCATATAGCCAGTCTCTGTTTACCTTTCCTTTTGCCTTATAGTTGATATAGATGTATCAAGATACAAATAACATCAACTAATTGGGATTGGTTTGTAGGTCTCTTAGTTCTCTTTTTTTCACTTTCACTTTTTTTTACAGAAAAATCATGCAGAGAACACAGAGTTCCCATATATCCCCCCTATTATTAACATCTTGCATTAGTGTGGTACATTTGTTATAATTGATGAAAGAATATTATTTTAATTGTACTATTAACTACAGTCCAATGTTTACACTAAGATTCCCTATTTGTGTTGTACAGTCCTATGGCTTAAGTTTTTTTTACTCTGTTAACATATATACAACCTAAAACTTCCCCTTTGTTTTGAAGACATAGCCACGTTGCCATGTACGCGTCATCCCAGACTGCTGCAAGGAATTCAGTAGTGTGCACCCACCACACTGGACCTCTCTGCTTTTCCAGTAATGGCTAACCTCAGGGCCTCCAACTTCCTAGCACCAAAGACGCAACGCTGCCATGGCCGGCCTCATGCATGTATGTCTATTACGGACCTGTGTGGGAATCTCTTTAGGCATCATTATTGTTAATGATGTTAATGATGTTATTTTATCTTACTATGCTCATTTGACAAGCAAATGGATATTCAAGACACTCTAGAATCTGCCTGTAAACTATGTCTGTCCTGTTACCAGAGACCTTCCTGGGCAATGTAGCCGTCCCACTTCCAACAAAACAGGCATCAATAGGCAAAAACAGTAACTAGCATGTTTTAAATTGCTGTGAATGGAAGTTCAGCGTAAATGAATTAATCATTTATTAGCCTTGTTCACTGCTCTGACCTCAGTGTTGAGAACAGCAGGGTCTGTCATAGTAGGCGCCCCATAACTATTGCTTTGGATGAGTGAATCTAATAAAGGGTAGAGCGTCTCACTCCCTGTTCAGGGTGAGGCCTCAGCTATTCACTGCTTGTTCCCTCTTGCCTCCGCTGTAGTGCCCCAGCAACCAGGCTGCTGTGGGGAGTGAACAGCTGGTGGTGAATCTCCTGCAATTCCCAGTCATTTTTCTACTGGGATAGGCCTTTCAAAGCTCTATTCAGAATGTGAGGCAATCATTTCTTTGTGGAGAGAGAGAGAGCCTCCTTATACAAATTTCTTTATTGCCTCAACTTTATACATCATGGGCCAACATTTGCTTACCAGCTTCCTTAGAGTCCTGGCTATGACATTAGGGAGGTTTATGCTCAGATAAGTTATAAGAAGGATATTTTGCAAAAGAGCAGAAGACTTGAGTTAGAGAGTCTGGTTGAAATCCCACCTCTGCCTTTTTTTGGTTGTATCATCTCAAGTGATCTGACGTATCACTTAACATAAAGGAAGCCTCAGCCTCCTTATCTATAAATCAAAGATAATATTTACCCCGAAGGCTTACTGTGAGGATTAAAAAGATATATATTAGGATATATAATGCACCCAGTTTATTGCATTGAATATAATAATCACTCATTAAATGAGAGCATTATGATTATAAGCTTTAAGTGCCAATATTTGGATTTTTTTGATATACCCTGGAAGTTGTCTATATTCTTCTGTGGACAGGAATTATGAGAAAGACTAAAAATATTTCAAGTAAGGTGCATGTCTTAGCCCTGTTCCCTGGAACACAGATCTCAAGGCAAAGGTTTATGTGCTATACTCTATGATTCCTTTAATATGGTGTTCTAGACCAGCCAAAATGATTAGTGGTGATAGAAATCATAATAGTGATTGCCTGGGTGATAAGGAAAGGGGATTGACTGGGCAGGGCGGGGACTCGGAGCTGAGAAACTTTCTGGACTGATTGTTATGTTTTATATTTGGATATGGGTGTGGGTCACCTAGGCAGATGCATTTTGTCAAAACTTACTGCAAGAAAATTCTCACTCATGTAAAAAACAAGAGCTTAGGTGCTAACACTTTATTGGGAAGTACATCTCATGGAAGCAGGAGTGAGGGTAAAAAGGAATGAGTCCAATAGCCAAAAGGTGGAGCCAACAAAATGTGGCACCCACTACAATGGAATATTATTCAGCCATAAAAAGGAATGAAATTCTGATACGGGCTACAACACGGATGAACCTTGAGGACACCATGTTGAGTGAAATAAGCCAGACACAAAAGTACAAATATTGTGTGATCCTGCTTATATGAAAAACCTGGAAGAAGCACATTTCAGAGAGAGATAATAGATTGCAGGTTACCAGAGGCGGGGGGTGGGGGTGGGGGAAGAGGAGGTATATTGCTTAAGGGGTACAGGTTCTGTCTGAGGTGATGAAAAAGTTGGGGTTGTGAATGTTGGTGGTGATAGAACAATATTGTGAGTGTAATTAATGCCACTGAATTGGATACTTGAAAGTGGATAAAATGGAAAATTTTGAATTGTTTATGTTACTACAATAGTTTTTATTTATTTATTTATTTATTTATTTTTGTTACATATCACTCCCCTTTTCTGCTTGCTCTTGCTGTGTGTTCATTTTTTGTGTGTGTTCTTCTATGCCTGCTTTGTCTCCCCCCGCTGCGGTGACGCGCTGAGCTAGCTCACTGCGCAGGCAGCTTGCCCCGCTTGTGGGTGGGTCTGCTTCCGTTCCCAGGTGGCTTTTTTGCTCCGTTCGCGGGTGGCTTTGCTCTGTTCGCAGGCGGCCCTGCTCCGTTCCCAGGCAGCTCGCCCTGCCCATGGCAGCTTTTGCCCTGCCCGTGGCGGCTTTTGCCTTCTCAGGTGGTCTGCCCGTTCAGAGAGGTCCCCGGGAACCGAACCCAGGGCCTCCCATGTGGTGTACCAGCGCCCTATCCACTGGGCTATACAGCTGGCCCCTCCAATAGTTTTTAAAAAGAAAGGATTGAGGTAGGAAAGGAGAGAAGGTGAATACGAGGAAGTGTGTTTTATATAAGGAATCTGGCCTTACTGTGTGACTAGCTGGTTGCTTGGTCTTGGGGGGATGTCTTCAGAGAATCCAAGTGAAAGTACTTTGTTCCTGAACAGCACAGGGTGAGGAAGGAAGAAGAGTTTGCCTGTCAGGTCCCTGGGAGACCAGGGGATCCATTGTGAAACGTGCCTCAGTCAGTGGCCTTGGCAGAGACAACGGCATCCTGGCTCTACAACTGGGGGAACTTCTCAAGCCATTGCTTGAGCCTTTCAGACCAGAAAGCAAGGGCAGCACGCAGATATTGGTTAATGCACAACAGGCTCAGGTGTAGACACAAGAGGATACTATGCCGTAGTGGTTTAGGGTAAACTCTGGAGCCAGAATGTTTGAGTCAAGATCTGTCTACACCACCTAGCAATTATGTGGCTTTAGCAAGTAACGTAATCTCTTTAAGCCTGAGTCTCCCTGCAGTAGGCGCTGTTGGTGTCCCTTGACCTCCTCTGGAGGTTGTCTACAGACTGCTCAGAGGCACACTGACAAGACTGTGGCTTTCTTCTTACAGGCATTCTCTAGCCACATCCCCAGGAGTGACCCTCAACCAACGAAGGATGGGAGCTGTGGAATTACACTGCAGCCTCATTGCCTCTCTGTGGGACAGTTGTGAGGAAGACTCACATGATCTCTCACAGGATTCCCAGGGAGATAAACCCTGGTTACTTGCATGATAACCTGCACATGAATGTACCATGTATTGGCTTCCTTCCCTTTCCTGTCACACTTCCTCGCTGCCCTTGCTTCCTGGGAACATTAAAAAAAGAAAAACTACTTGTCCCCAAACCGAACCTAAGGACATCACCCATCAGCAAAAATGTGAGAATTAAAGGTGTAATATAGATAAAGCCCTCGGTGTAGTGCCTGCCTCTTGGTAAGTATAAATAAATGGATCAATCCCTATTTTCCCTCAAGGACACCTTTAAGAAAGATGACCATGTAATTTATCATCCAAATGGGACACCTTTGAGAGTTAAAGAGGGCACTATGTTAATTACTCAGGGACAACAGGTGAATACAGAGACTGTCCCTGGAAAACCAAGATGTACTGTCACCCGACAAAGGAAATCCTAGGCCAGACATTTATCAATACCACTTAATTTAAACTGGTTCATTATTTCACATTTTAAAATATTATTTATCTTTAGAGGCTCCACTGTATTATGTCATTTTAGTCCCTAAAAGAGAGAATATTAAACTTCTAATCTGCAACTTAGCATTGAAGTCATCCCTTACGAAGAACTGACAAGGGACTCCCCCCCGCCCCCAAAATACACACACATACGCGTAAAAGTCTAAACACAGCGAAAAGAACTATATCCAAACTTCTGGCAGAGAATTGGATTTTTTTTTTTTTTTTTTTGAGGTACCGGGGCCGGGGGTTGAACCCAGGACCTCACTTGTGGGAAGCTGGCACTCAACCACTGAGCTGCATTGGTTTCCCTGAGCTGGCCTTTTCTTTGTTTGTTTTGCTTGTTATCTGTCTTCTTTTTTCTCAGGAGGCACCAGGAACCAAACCCCAGGACTTCCCATGTGGGAAGTGGGCATTCAATCTCTTGAGCCACATCTGCTCCCCCATGAGAACTGAATTTTGAGAGAGTAAAACCTCAGATGTAGAAAGCTAGTACTCAACTGTGATACATTTGAAATAATGCTAAAATTACTGTCTAGTAAGTGTTGACTGGGAATAGCCACTTCTAGACATTGAAAATAAGAAACAACTCCAGTTTAAACTGGAAGAAGCTGTAAAGATCACTGATCATCTAATCTGGCAATTCCCAAATGTAGCTGCTCCTCCAAATCACCTGAGGGAGCTTTTGTAAATATGCCAAGTTCTGGTCTTTATCCTGAGAGATTTTGGTTTACTAGATCCCAGGTGACGAGTTTGCAGGGTTCAGCAAACTAGGGTCCCGGGAAAGCTGGACAAATCCAGCCGTGCCCATTCATTTACACATTGTCTATGGCTATTTTGGTTACCCAAGGGCAGATTTGAGTAGTTGTGACAGAGACTATATGGCCTACAAAGCCCAAAATATTTACTAACTGGCCCTTCACAGATAAAGTTTGCAGACTCCTAGCCTAGAGGAATCTGTATTTTTAGTAACTTTCCAGGAGATTCTGGTGCACAACAAGGCTTAGGAATTACTCATGACAATTTGTGTCTTCCAATTACAAAAACAAGAAACAGTAAGGTGAGAGGCCTAGAGAGGTGAAGGAACTTGTCCAATGTTGCAAAGCCAAGACTAGAAAGAGAAGCTCCTCATTTTTTAACCCTTGTCTTCCTATCACATCACCTCATTTCTCTAATGATGCCCCCAGCTTCCATTAAAATTAGCCAGTTCACTTGACCATTGTGGAGCTCAGCTAACAGCAGTCAGCTCCCAAGCCAACAACATTTGATGATGAATAATACAGTGAATTGGCTCGTCATCTGGCCTCGTAACTTTCATGCATGCCAGAATGCCTTCCCTTTGTCACAGGCACCATCTGGATATAAAATCATGGGGAATTTCCAACAAATGGCATTTGATAGACATGTGAGATGGCAATCTCTGGAGCAAAAGCCTTGTGGACAGTGAGGGGTCGAGCATCCTGATGGAGAATCCTTCATTCATTGTTTCAGTCATTCAGTCATGGACTGGGTGCCTTTCTGGGCTGGCCTGTAAGCATACAAGCACTATGGTAGGCACCGAGAATGTAATCATGAACAAGACAGGCAGAGTCTCTGTTCTCATGGGCTTATAATTTAACAAAGGGGTCACACATTAAATAAATAGAAAGATAGATAACTGCAATTGCCATGAATATAATGGACAAGTACTCAGTGCTAGGACACGAAACCACAATAAGCGAAAGAGGCAACAGTAGCGGATTGCCTGTTAGGTCCCAGATACTCTTCTAGATGGTTTGCGTGTAATCATTTATTTCATCTCCGTGACAGCCCCGGGGAGGTAGCTGCTGCTATTTTATCTTCCATTTTACACATGGGGAAATTGAGGCACTAATTGGTTAATTGACCTGCCCAAGGTCACAGGGCTAAGAAGTGGTGGAGCCAGGCTTTAAATCTACACAGTCTGACTCTAGAGTCCTTACTTTAAACCCCTGTGTGTTCTGCCCTAAGAGAATGATGCCATCCTAAGAAAGCACCATTGAAGCAGGCTTGGTGCGGTTCACAATGTACCACATATGGGCGTTCCATAAATGTGCAACGAGCGTGTGTATGAATTAATTAAAGGCATACATACATATATTTAAATATATGTACATATACATATTAAGAATTATATCTGATGTAAAATGAACCATTGTGAGTTCTGAATTACCCATCCTCAGTTTTTCCCCTTTCTGAGTGTTTGAGCTATTACCAGCTATTTCAGCCAAAACATTGCCGCACTCATATGAAAGGTGAAATGGAATAATTAGACAGAGCTCATTAAATCAGTTAAATGGTTCTGAAGTAGGAACCAGAGAATCATAATTTACTAAAATGTTTGATGTATTGGGATGCAGTGAGAATAATAAAAATAAGAAGTAAAGCTCTTACAAGACTGCTGCGAGAAAAAGGCAATTGATCATAAGAATAGAAGCACCAAAGACTTATTTATTGCATTTCCTTAGCATATAAAGGATTATCCGAAAATGCATGTGTTTTTGAAGAAGTTAAGCTGATTCAGATTCTCAGGAAGTATGTGTGCCTTAGAGGTTTGTACAGAGCCAATTAGACTGACACAATTTCGGGGGTGCTCTTCAAGCCAAATTAAAGCGACATCTTTTTTAACCTGAGGCTGTGGTTCTTTTTACCACCTTGTAGAAGAGCCAGAGTTTCTCTGGTTAACAAGAGTAGATGATCTCTGATTGCAAGGGTGTTTCTCCAGGCCTGGTTTAAATCTTCCTCTCCAGCTTTGGCAACTAATTCCCTGAAGATATGCAAGCATTTGCTCTGCTCTTGGGTTATTTAACCCATGTGAGTTGGAAGGGGCGTATGTTTCCTTACTAGATATTTTTAGAAATCCTCAACCTCCCTAACATGGTTGACCAGTCAGTCAAATATCCACCTTCCTTATTCAGTCTTTCTGCACAGAAGAAATATCGTGGGCCTTCCTACCCTTTGACAAGCTAACTCCTACTCTAGGGCCGAGTTTAACTGTCTTCTCAAAACAGCCATGCTGAACCTCAGGCGAGGTTAGATCCCCTGTTTGCACTCTCCTGGCCTGTTAGCCTTTCCACACGGGTGTTAAAAGAGGTTAATGTGCATAATGGATGGTTTAATGCCTTGTGCTGCCTGAGGATAGACTGTGTCTATCACCTTCACCACTGTATACCCAGCACGTGTGTGGCCCAGGGTAGAAGTTGTAGAAGGAATGAATGCATCCTGGAAATTAATAAGCTGTGTTTTACACTAGCTATGAGAGATTTCTGGGGCTCCGTGGTGTAATTCTTGTTATTGGTTTAATTTTTGGTTCTGAATGGTCTTAGTTTGAGTTCCTATGAAAGGAGATCAAGAATGCAGGAAGCTTATTTGGGAGGAGATTCCCAGGAAGCAGGAAGGAGTGGTAGAGAGAATGAGCTACAAAAGGAGGAAAAGTCAATTAAGGTTGTTTCTATGGCAACAGATGTTCCTCTCCACCAGGACCCTGAGGCCATGAAACTGTGGAATTTGTCCACTGCTCCCCCACTGTTGTGGGTTAACCCCAGCAGTGTCATCTAGGTCTCCCCGCCATGCCTAAACCCCTGCCCAATATTTGTAAAGTGGGCCTGAATGGGCTCAGGTAGGAGCTGTCAACATTGCCAGATCTATCCAGCTCAACGAAGACCAAAATCAGGGAGCTGTGATCCAAGTGCTCAGCTACTAAACCAAGTAACTTTCTATCTTTTCTAATCTAGATTGAAATGGTAAATTGTGCTTTGGAGGAAATTAAGTGAGCCATTAACATTTCCTAAAAATGTAGAGAAAAAGCATCCAGGACATTTTGGGGGCCAGCATAAATTCTATATGAAATAAAGTGGCACCGGGTTTTAACCCCTCTATCTTGGCAATGCTAATGTTTTACTGGAGTTTTATTAATTGAAAAGTGGTGTGCTATAGGGGACATACCTCATGATGCTAAGTAGATGCCCCCTTGTTTGCACGTGAAAGACTGGAAAAAACATTTCTGCTCTGGTAGTTTTCTCTTTCTTTTAAACTTTACTTGTTTTCTCCTTTTCTTATACAAAAGTAATACATTTTCATTCTAGAAAACTTAGGAAAAAACAGCTAAAGGCAAAGAAGGAAAGAAAAGCCGTTTATAGTTCTCTTACCCAGATACTGCCACGCTAACTTATTTGTATATTGTTTGTATATTTCTTTTACACAGGCATACTTATAAATTTATTTTCTAATTGAAGTGTGATTTTTTGTTCATCCTGTACTTAAACATTTCACTTACTGTGGACATTTTTCTATATAAATATGGATAAACAATTTTTCTTTCTTTTCTTTCCTTTCATTCTTTCTTTTGTAAAAATAACTTTTCTCTGGTTACAAATAATACATGCTCATTGTAAAAAAAAAAAAAAAAAGTGCCTGAATGTGTGTGCATGTATTAGATACTCAGAAAGAATTTCTACCATCCAGAGTAGGGGGTCAGCAGACTTTTTCTGAAAGGGCCAGATAGCAAGTATTTTCAGCTTGGTGGACCATACAGTTTCTGTTGCATCTACTCAACTCTGCATTGTAGTGTGGAAGCAGACATAGTTGTATGTACAAGGATGAGCATATCTGTGTTCTAATAAAACTTTATTTACGAAAACAGACAGATAGCCGATGAACTTTAGTTTTCTGACCCTTGATCTAGGGAAAAGCACTAGCCACATACTTCCAGAAATATGTATGTATTTTTACAACAATAAAATCATACTATATAAGCTGTCTTGTATGTATTTAAATGCTTATTTAGGTCTAATATGTGCCAGCTCATATAGAATGGCACAGACAGTTGTCAACAAGGTAGGCATGGACCCTTGCTCTCATGGAGTTTACTTCAGGAGACACAGAGTTAACATTGTAAGTGCTCTGAAAGTAACTGGGGAAGAGGGAGCTGTGATAGAGTAAAATCAGCATTTTAGTGTACCATAACCTGTTTGATATATCCCATAAACACGGGTATTTAATTTCCTTAATTGTTTACTATTATAGATTTCACTGTCATAAATATTCTTGGGACTAAATCTTTGTGAAAA
>PVKH010040646.1:0-11035 GCA_004027955.1 Chaetophractus vellerosus | reverse complement strand
CGCTAGGAGAGGTCCCCGGGAATCGAACCCAGGGCCTCCCATGTGGTATGCCGGCGCCCTATCCACTGGGCTATCGAGCCGGCCCCAATAAGTCAGTTATTCATGTTTCTCCTTTGTCCTCCAGTTTGCCCATGAGATTCAAGGGCCCTGCATTTCGTCAAGTAAAGTGAATTAACTCTTCCTGTCAAATGTATATCTTTAAAAACAAACAAACAAAAAAGGAGCAGCAAACTTTTACTTCTATTCATCTGCAGACTTTTCCATTTCTCACTGTGATGCCCAATTGATTTTAACACAATGAATATAATGAAATCTTTGAGGGGTAAGGCATAGTGCTCTGAAGGTTTTAACATATCCTAATATCCTTCTCATATTTGAGTCTGCCACCATGGGTTCTATGGTTACTTTACCATCTAGTATTTATTGATACACCTTTTCTTTTCTTTTAATAAACTTTATTTTTAGAGCAGTTTTAGGTTTACATACAGTTCAGAGAGTTCCCATACATCTCCCCAACATGCAGTTTTCCCCATTATCATCTTACGTAACTGTGGTACATTTGTTATAATCCATAAACCAATATCGATACAGGATTAGTAACTCAAGGCCAGAGTTTACATTAGGGTTCACTTGATGTGTATACATTTCTATGGGTTTTGACAAATGCAGTGTCATCGCCCTAAAAATGCTTTGTGTTCCACCTATTCATCCCGTCCCTCCTCCCCACCCCCCTCCCATGGCACTCACCGATCTTTTTACTGTCTCTGTATCAGTGCACTTTCTAGAACGTGTTCTTGTTCTTTTATTCACATAGGCTCTGCCATTCCATCTGAGGTACAGGCTTTTGGAGGCCAAGACCATGCATGCTTTGTCTCTCTCCAGTGGCTCTTTTAGTACAGAAAATGCTGCTAAAAAAAAACTTTTAACTGCTTTTCACCAATGAATGTATTAAAAAATCTCTGGAATCTTATAGAAAAATAGATCTTTTGTTACAAGAAGAAAAGAAAACAGTAGCATTTACAAGGCTCAGCAAGTTAAAATATATATCATTGAAATACGTATCTATTTCCCATCAGCCGGCTAGGCTGTGGTGCTGACTAGCTCATTTCTTGCCAGAGAAAATAAATTAAATCATAAGCATATTTAACTAGCAAGAATAAATCATGCGCCTTTGTAATCATAAGCATGTTGAACTCTGGTACCATTTATACAGATGGTATGGCTAAATGTGTGGCTCCTCCAGCCTCAAAGATGTAGACAAGTTCTTACTCCCCAATTTCCTCTTTAACTCGGGAAACTTAAATCATTTTTTTTTTTTTTTTTTAGCACATAGAAGATTCTAGAAAGTACAGACCTAAAGGAATGTTTCACGTCTAAGGGAACGTTTGGGGTTTTATAACTCACTCTTACCTGAGACGAACGATGGAAATAATGATTTTGTTCTCTTTTCAAGGCCAAAAAACAAACAAAACAAACACCAAAAACATAAAAACGGTGTTTTTATGAAAATAGTTGTTTATGAAGAATAAGACTTCAGTTCTCAGGAGGTATCTATTTTTTTTTAAAAACAAACATCATGGAATCATAAATAAAATTTTAACAGAGGTCCGTTGGTTTTCAAAGCATGTTCCCAGGACATTGGTTCTACAGAAATACTTTTGGGTACTGCAAACATACATTCCTATTGTAAAGTATATTTTTAAAAGTGTTTTAAAGGGTGTAGTGAAAACAACAGCGCATCCTCACTAATGCACATTGCATGGCAAGATTTTAAGATTTTGAAGCCAGTAATCAGAATTTAGGTACTTACTGATTTTGTTTTATGAAACATCACTTTTTAAAAGTCATTTTTATTGCAAAATAATACAAAGATACAGAAAACCACCCAAAACAAATGTGTAGCTTAGTGAAGTGTTATGAGCACCCCTGAGCTTTACCAACCACCCCAGGAACGCCCTTCACCCCTTCACGTGCCCCCCTAAGTCACATCCCCATCCTTCCCCACTCTCCGGACTCCTAGTAAGCACTTCTTTGCATTTCTTTCTGGTTTGATCACTCAGAACATCACTTTCCTCTTTTTATATATAGAAGCTCCTCTACTTATGAAAGGTTGGGTTCAGAAAAGAACTTATTTGTAAGTCCTTTAAAGGAAAAGTGATTTTGCTGTAGTATGAAGCTCTGCTTATAGCTATAATATCAATGATAATAATATTAGCTAACATGTATGGAGTTTCATCTATGAGTTGTCATCCCCATTTTCCATATGTAGAAACTGAGGTTCAGAGAGGTGAAATTACTTGCCCAAGAGCACACAGTAAGTCACAGAGCCAGGGTACAATTAAGGTATCGTGTCTGCAGCCTGTTGGTGGTAAACTTAGGCTGACTGGGTGGAAGTTGAAGATTGTGCAAGAATTTTGAGAATCCTGGTTCATTTATAAAGAAAAGGATCTACAGCTAAGGAAGGAAGGGAGGGGAGAGAGGGGAAGGGTGGGAAGGACGGAAACAAGGGAGGAAGGGAAGATCGCTGATCTAGTCTTAACCTTTTCATTTTTTGAAGAAGAAATGACCCAGAAGTTTAAATACTTTAAGGTCACACAAGCACTTGATGGCAAAGTTGCAACCAGATCCCCAAGTCTCCTGGCTGTTAAAATCAATGATCATTCCATTATTCCATACCTTATGTGGGAGAATGCACATTTTCAAATCTGCCTCTTTGTATTGGCCTCACTTGAGCAGATTTGCCTTGAAACCAGTTTACAACTAGGACATACCATCTACTTGCTTGTTTTCTCAAGGTTTTAACTGGGAATTATAAAAATTTATATTTGAAGCTGGCTTTCCTGTCTCACTTATTGAGCGCTCAATCTGTAGATGCACATGCCTCACACCCTTCTCCAAAGAATGTACGAGAATAACACATTTGACTGGTGTGGATGACAGGTGAAAAAGAATTACTAGTGTAGTGTGGGCCCTTAAACATATTCACGGCCAATTCTGGATTATCCCAGCACAGATGGATCATGTAAAATCTCTCTTCTACTTCTTATTGGTGACCTTTAACTATTTGTGTTTGCAAATGCTTCGACTAGAAATTCAAAAGGAGAGACTCAGAGAAGATGGAATTTGGTTTCTTGACCAGCATGTTAGGTGGCCAGGTTAAAGGTTTGGTGGTTTTGTTATCTTTAAGGCTGCTGAGAAACTGTGGGATTCTCTCTGGATTGAACCCATCTGGGATGTTCAACTTAGCCTTGAATGCGAACATTCAGTAGTAGCAAAGCAACCTGGTGTAATGCAAAGCGCCTGGTTTGGAATTGCTTTACTGAGGTGAAATCCTATTAGTTTGTGCCTTGAGCAAGTTGCTCAACTTCTCTGAGCCTCAGTTTCTCATCTTTAGAAGGGAGGAAGGTAGAGCTTCTTCAAAGTAAAAGTGACATGTGGAAAACACCCAGCCCAGCACTTGCTCATGGTAGAGTTAGTAAATGGTACCTTCCTCTGGTTGCCTGTATCCCTTCAGCCATACAGCAGAGAGTAAACTGCCCCCATGGATTTTTCCCACTTTACACCTGAAGTATTGGCTTTCACACCACTTCTTTGAGGTCCTAAAAGCAGTTGGTGGCAACACTGCCAAATCCACTTGTCTGCCAACTGCTTGTTCACTGATCTTTCCACCTCATCACACTGTATGGGGAAAAACAAATCGGCCTTCTTCACTTGACTTCTCTGTACCTGACTTCTGAGTCAGTTTGCCTTGAAGCCATTTTAAAATCCGGATGAACCCTCCAATTGATAGTTTTCTCAGGAAGTGATTGCCATTATTACTCAGGAACACATAACAAGGAGGCTCAGTTGGTGAGAATATCTTCCAGGCTGAACAAAGCCTTATGGAAACATAAGTTCCATATTGGCCACTGTAGATTGTAGGCCCTCAAACTCATCCTAGCAGGGAGTATTGTGGAAAGTTCCCAAGGGTTCCTGAATATTACATGCATATTCTTTTAATCCTGAATACCTTAAAAGAAAGATGATGACGTCGGTATAGCTGGGATGTAGATCGTGTCAGATATCAACTCATTCACTGAGCAAGTATTTACTGAACAATCTCTATGTGCTAGACACGGGGGCTACACCAAAGCACAATACAAAACATCGTGGAGCTTGTAACCTAGCAGACGATAAGTATTATCAAAACTTTGAACTACTAGACCATGAGAATGGCAGGCAGTATTTCTTAAACATCTTTGAGTTACACATACCTGGCACATAGTACAAACTCAATATATATTTGAAGGAGAAGGAATGTTTAAATGTCGTCATAAGCAGGGTTTTTTTCCTTCCAATAATCAGAATATCCTTAGAATTCTGAAGCTCTTTTCACTAATCTCATTATTGTTTAAAAATTCGCTAATAATTTTGATGCTGAAATCAGCAACCACAAAAGCTGTTTATAATTTGTTGGCACTTTTCAAACATCTATAAAAACCAAGCAAGCCCTTGACTTTTGCTCAGTAATTCACTGTCTTTATGTAGATACCGGAGGGGAAACAATCATGAAAGACCTGCGCACCAGCATGTTAAATATGGGGATTCTTACACTGTGGAATTTATAAAGATTGCTTACTCTGTAATTTTTAAAAGCCCTGTAACTCCTTATAAAGCATATATAGCATCTGAACAAGAAATATGACACTAAGTCTAGGATTAAATAATATCTTGGGGCCTCTATCGTATGCATTTTCAGCAGACTGGGGATTCCGCTAAGTGCAGGTTAACAAGAGCGGAGCATCATAAAATGAGCATCTGTCCCCTGACCCAGCTGGAGACCCCTTCCCCGATTATTCATTCCAGAAGCACGTGCTGACACCAAGTTCAGCCCTCTCGGCTCTCCCACTCACAGTGGCCTTTTAAGATTGGCGGGAGGTCAAATCCTTCCACCCCCTATGCTTTGTGGAACGGCTGAAAGTTTTCTGAGTCTTGCAGGCTTTGTAGCCCTGATAACTCTTTTTTCTATTATTATTATTAAAATAAACAAAATCCCTTCTGCCAAATCGGGGAGCAGTCCAACTTGGAAAACTTGTGTGGAAAAGGTGAAAAATAATTTTAAAAATTTTAAAAGTGCTTTGAATGAAAACGGGCAGCTCAGAGGAGAACTTCGATTCGGCACCACTGCTGTTTCGCCTGCCGACTGGACTTTGCAGCCCAAGTTCATCCTCATACTTCAAAGGCCAGGCTCTGAGCAGATCACACATTTTCCTTGATGACAAATTAATCAAACTTGATTTCTTGGATGAGATGGATACAAAAGAACTACAACTCCCCAAGGCCTGAAAGTCAATCCAGCCCTTCTGGCTCTGATTAGGGTAACAAAAGGATATCTGAGAGCCATCTTCCTCCCCCTTCCTCTGTGGAATGGAGCTGAAAGCTAGCCGGGCTGGTAAAAGAGAAAGGCCTTATTAAAACACGTTTCAGCTGCGACCGAGTGCACGGCGAGACCTCCTGACAGAGAAAATTACTTTTTAGTAGATGCTCACCTTTTCTCAAGAGCAAAGTTTCCGCTTGGAAGAACCTAAAGGAAGTAGTATATTATGAATCTGAAATGTTTATAGATCTCCCCTTTTATGTTTCATCTGCGGTGAAGATGAGGTTGAAAAAGAAAAGAAGATTAAAAAAAAAAAGGAAAAGAAATAGTTCTATAATATCTGGCGAAATATTAGAGCTAACCCAAGTTTGGATAAGTACATTTGTTTCTACCTGGTTAAAAAACAAATTCCCAGAGTCCAGAGAATTTCAGTCCCTACTACAGCAGACCTAGGACAAGGTGCAGTCATGGGCTTCAAAGTGAACCTGCTACGTGTCTGCACTGGCAGCCCACTCCTGTGAGAGGGTGAAATACGCCTGCTGCCAAATTGGGGAGCACAGGATTTCAATAAAAACCCTCTTCGCAGCTTTGTCATCCGCCTGTTCTGCGGAGCATCCAAGGACATCGCTTGCATCTTCTTGTGATTGCATCTTCTAAGTGCTATGTTTAGAAGAATTGCCGTTGTACAAAATATGGTCCCCTAACTGCTCCTGGGGTGCGTTACGCCTTTCCCGATGACTTCAGCTAAGTGAAGGGTTTATACCTTTACATCATTATTTTGAAACGGAGGAACTGAGCATATTTTCCTTTAATATATGGGCAAAATGCCCACGTCCAAATACTGTGAGTTCTTGTTTTACAAGTTTGTAGGATCTACTTCCATAAATCCCCCACCGCGGCCACTCGGGGTCCAGGGCTGCAGCGCGCTTCTCCGTTGATAAACCTGGGTGGGGGGAAGCCCTTCTTCGGAGCATCTTTCTCATCCTGACAGGCAGTTTTCAAAATGTTTGTGGCATTCCAGGACGCTTAATAATTTAAAGCTGCATTTTGGATTCCAGCCGTCAGCAAAGCAGAGTGAGCATCGTGCCTCCCCCTGTGAGCTGGCCCCAGCGCTGTCCGCCACTGCTTTGCAACATGTGGGCTCCGGGCAGGGCGGCCAAGCCCCTTGACTCTCTCCCCTACTCCCTGCTTATGCTGTGGGGACCCTCTGAGGGGGACCCAGGGCCACCTCCTCCGTGAAGCTTCCAGTCTCTTGGGCTTGAGAGGAGCCCGCGTTTTTTGAAATACAGAGGGAGGCCTTTGATTTTCTTTTCACCCCTCCCCCCATGGCCCTTGACTCGAAGGGTGTGTCACCATGGGTGTGGCCTCACTGAATTGAGAGTTCCCAGGCCTCTTCCCCAACCCCTCCGTCCCCCACCTCCCGGAACACACTTTGCACGGAGGCTCAGCCGCTTACTAAATGAAGGAGTGAACTTTGCACAGGCTTGTCAGAGATTCCAACTCAAGAAACCCATTCTCCACTCTTGGGGGAGTGGTTTTGTGCTTGGAAAGAACATGGAATTTTGAGTGGAAGGACTAGCCTCCTCCTCTCCATACCCCATCTTGCTAGTTCTGAGACCTTGAGTGATCTGCCTGACTTTTCTGAGCCTCAGTTTACTCATCTGGGTAAGAGAAATAATGAATGCCTGCATCTTAGCATGCACAGATTAAATGAGAATATATGTGTGAAGGCCCTGTACAAACTGTTAAGTGCTGATCACGTGAAGGTCTCAATATGAAGGCCTCCTAGTAACACAGCTCATGGTAGACCTGTTTCAGTTACTTGGACAGTTTTGTAAAAACTGCATTCTCAAGTAGAGTTTAGATACTTTTTGTCTTGATGGAAATTCTTTTTTTATGGTAAGAAAGTAATGCATAGTTGTTTTCAAAAATGTAAACAATATAACAGCTAAGCCCGCCCCTCCCCCCAAATCTGCTTTTATTCTTAAATGACACTAGTAGGAAATAACAGTGTTTATGGATAGCTGGAGACATGGAAGAAAGTTGGGTCACTTGGGATCAGGGTGAGGGGAGGGAGAGGCGAAGGAGGTGAAAGGGAAGTAAGGAAACTCTGACTAGGAAAAAGGAGGCACGAGAGAAATACGGTGACCCTAAAGAAGAGGCACCCCCTCATCTCCTGGTACTGAAGGAATCGTTTATTAGCAACATGTTTATCTTCTCCATGTTCAGGAAATTTTATAAAGGCAATGTAGCCGTTGTGTTTCATTTGTGTGGGCCCAAAAACCTGCAGAAGTTTCTTAACTCTGCACTGGAAAGTGACGTAAAACCCTGGAGAGTCCCCTGACATTCTAGAGCTTCGAGACAACCAGTCACCAGTCCCCCTGGCCAACAAAAACGTATCATCCTCAGACCAAGGCACAGGGAGTCTTGGCTCTGAAGAAACTTCAGCGGAGGTTTGTGGCTTTAAATCTCATTGTTTTCCTCATCATTGTTGTCCTCATCCTCAAGGATGGGTCATGCCTTGTGTGTTTATGTAGGAGAACTGTAGCCACCAGGGTAAGAAGTCTGCACTGTTGGCACTTCCCCCTGGACATTTTGCTAGAGTGTGAGTAAGTGTCACGTTCCGGGAGTATAAAAATGGCAGTTAATTACTTGGCCTTTCTCCTTTTTTGTTCTGCTGCAGTAGTGTATTATGTCTCTCTGCCCACATGGAGCTCCCAGGCAGAGCAGCCCTACAACGCCACTCGAAATGCACAGCAAGGGCTGAAGTGTTGGGACTTGGAGTGAGTGTGGCCCTGGTGTGATCAGAGGCACGAGCGACTTCTGACTATAACATACCCTTGTTCTAACAAATCTCAATAGCCAGTGTATGGCTCCACTCGTATATTTCATTGTAAACACAGTTCAAAATCTCAT
This sequence comes from Chaetophractus vellerosus, assembly GCA_004027955.1. NCBI lineage: Eukaryota > Metazoa > Chordata > Mammalia > Cingulata > Chlamyphoridae > Chaetophractus > Chaetophractus vellerosus. Next base: position 2,763 of record PVKH010040646.1, on the reverse strand, counting down.
ATGTTGCAGTTGAAATCACTTAATCAGTTCATAGATTGATCTGCTGGAGAACAAAATACTTACCTGTGACAGAATACAGGTTTTCAAGACAGATTCTGTCAAAAGTATTGCAGTGACAGAGTTCACATCGAACGCTTAGGCTCTCTACATTGCATGAAGCTCAAAATAGGTGAAAAGGGTCTTTTCGAAAGTTGTAGAAATTCATGTCCAGTGGAATAGGTTACTAAAACACTCAGCGCAGAAGACCCTTGTAAAGTCGCTCTCCTTTTGCAGCCTGTCCACGTGTCCACATTTGTAAACTGATGGGTGTCATTTTCACGGGATCATGGGTGGGCTGCCTTCCCGTTAGTTAGCTGGAGTTAGCAAGAGACAAGCAAGACCAGCTGAACCTCGGGACCTCGTGCTAAGGCTCAGCTGTAGAGAGAATCCATGAGGCTGAGAGTGAGGCCGGGGCATTTCCTCCCTCACAGTCAGCTAGGTGGCCGGGTGCCTCATCTGCTGATTCTGGCGAGCCATGCTGGAGGTCCATCAGCCCCTCCCCGCCTTTTGAGATCTACAAGTTCCAGTGCAAGATGCACCCTCTGGAGTTTGTGGGTTACACTGTCCCATCTCCCTGGGCAGAAGTTCTATGATCCACCTCTCTCAGCAGCATCTGCCACGTGTAAACAGGTGTGGACTTCCTTGGAAGGAAGTTAAAACTCCAATTACCTTTGGATATGAATGGGCTTCCTAAATCTGTGTTAGTCAACTATTGATTATTCTAAACCAGCCTAGGAAGAGGTCAGGGACCTTGGGGTCTAAGTTACTGAGGCTTAGAGAGGAAAGGTCACCTGTCCAAGGTCTCAGAGCCAGCGAGCCCCAGAGTGGCATCTGCTCCTCAGCCTCCTTCACTTCATGTCCAGTTTCCTTTCTCTCTAAGCAACTATAATGCCACAATTGTTTAAATAACACATCCCTGTATGCTGCCTTTCTTTTCAGAGTGCAATTTATTTCAGCGGTCTAAATTTTCACTGAGATAACTTTAAATGTAAGAATTTAGCAAAGCAAATCAACTTTGGTAGATAATAACGCTAACATTAGGGATAAAGTAAGAGAGGGCACTATTAAGTGCCATTGCATTAGGTCTACTTCATTGCAAGTGACAGAAAAATCAACGGAGATTGGTTTAAGAGAAAGAAAACTGTTGGTTGGCTTGAGTGAAGCATTGTTGAGTGGTGGCTTCAGGCAGAGTTCGATCCAGGAGACTAAACAGTGTCATCAGAACCTGATCTCTTGGTTCTCCTCTCTATGTTGTCTTCATTCTCAAAATCCAGTTCTAGACCTACAGCTCCTCAGTTTTAAGTCTAAAAGAGACAGAATAGGGCACTTTATCAACAGTCTCAGTAACTCCCAAGATTCTATACCGTTGTCTCTAACTAGCTCTCATACTGATTCTTGAGCCAGTCACTGTGGACAGGGGATTGCAAGATTGTGATAGGCCAAGCTTAAGCCATGCACCCATCCTTAGAGGGAATGAAATCATCATGGTGGTTCCCAGAAAAAGGAGTGATTTGTGATTGATAATGGGTTGCAAAACCCAAAAAGTTCCTTTACCGCATCAAGTCCCAGTAGCCCAATGATCTTAGGTAAGTTGCTTAATGTCAGAGCCTCTGTTTTTTTGTTTTCACTGCAAAATGGAGAGGATAACGTACCTCTCTAATTTTGTGTAGTATCCTGAGCTTCATATATAGTCAGGCTCTATAAATTTTAGCACTTGACATACATGTAGGCCAAGAGGCAAGGGGTCTGGGACTTGGTGATGCCGCATCTCCCAGTGGCCCTCTGGATAAATTCCAGACTCCTTGATTAGTTCACAATGCCTGCATGGTCCGGTCCTTGCTTGGGTCTTCAGCCTATTCTGACTCCACTCCCACTGCCTCCTCACCTGCTCCTCCGCGGAGGTGAGTGACCATTCGTGGTGCCTCTCCAGCTCCAGCCATTGCAGATGCTGCTCCGTCTCCTCCAGTGCTGTCCTCCTCCCTCCCACTCCCTACACACCTGTCTACTCATCCTTTCTCAAGAAGTCACCTGCCCCACCTGGGTGGGTGCCCCTCCTGCGTTCTTGCTTGGAGCCCTGCACCACCCCAAGGTAGAGATTGCTGATTTGTCCTTCCCACTAGAGTCCCTGATGGCAGCAACCATGAGATTAGTCACTCAACATTTATTCAATCACAGTTCCTGACTCACAGCCAGGGCCAGCAGATCTTTGTTGTAAAACCAACAGCAGGATGAGCCGTAGGCAGGCAGGGTGTCTTCCAGGTGGGAGCCTGGTGGGCCCTGTGGAGATGGCACCCCGTGGGTGAGGGGGCTTACCCCCAAATGCAGACCACTGCCTTGCAAAGAGGCCTCCTGATGCCCAGGGAGTAGGGGCTGGGCACAGTGGATGGGCCCCCAGGCACCATCCGCATCTCCCCCACCATCAGAATCCCACCCCCACCAGACCCTATTCAGTCTGGAGGTTTTGTCTGTTGGTTTGTAGGCAACATTGTCGTTTTGCAGTATATTCTTCCACAAAAGAACTTCCCTGAAAGCCAAGATTTACCTTCTTTATTAGAGCTTCAAAGATGCTTAAGGTAAAAATTTTCCTGACTACATGTTAAGGGAAATTTGCTTTGGGAGGTGCATTGAGACCGTAAAAGAAACAAATTTGAGAATAACACTGCTAGGGATTGGCCCCATCCTCGGCCCAGCCCCCACGCACCCCTTTTCAAGTAGGAGCAGGCT
>PVKH010040645.1:0-11013 GCA_004027955.1 Chaetophractus vellerosus | reverse complement strand
AAAAAAATACCTAAGTGTTTATCAAATAAGACAGGATTTTCTCTTTAATGCAGAGGTAAGTGTGTGTTTGCTTTAAAGATGCTGCTTTGGCAATAAAGAGGCACCAAGGATCATAAATTCTTGTAGATATTTCTAATCTACCTAAAATAAACATTGAGTTAATCCACTTACGTTCTAAATAGTATTTTCTTCTTAGGTTGTGCAAATCATTGTCTTTGTTTTTTCCCCCTGTAAGATCAAGGCACCATTTAAAACAATGCCTCTCCCCCATTTTCAGGGGCTCCTCTTTAATAAGACATGCCTTTGTCAAATTGCATTTCCAAATCTCTAGCAAACTTAATGCAGAATAAAAAAGGCAGATCGAAAATTGTGTAACAGAAACCAAATAGCAGATTTGCAGCTCTGAGTAGGCACAATAAAAATTTAAATTTAAGTGAACTAGTCTGAGCTGATTTCCCTGGTCAAGGAGAGAATATGGTCTTTGAATGCCTGATCAGGTCACATACACAATTTCAAATGCATTTGTGGTAAATCCATGTGACAACTCCTACAGCCATTAACTGGCTTCTGCCCTCAGGGTAGTCCATGCAATCTCCTGGATAGTTATAAGGGCAGCAGGAGCCCTCTGAGGAATGTCAGACTTAGGAAATATTAGCAATGGCTCACATGAGTTTCAAGTTGTAACCTAGACGTGATGAGTAACTTTATCTTATAAATATAATACGAACCAGAAATTCCGTTGCAAGAAATTGATGAATTGGTAGTGGATACCGAAGAATAAAAGCTGTAATTTAAATTTTTGCTTAGAGCTAGAATTCGTAACTCTTTGACCTTATAATACATATTATAGTGCTTTGGAAATTTAAGTTGATATTGAAATACACATTTATATGAAAATTGAAATTTTAAGTATAATGAAGATACTCATAGTCTTATTATGAATTTATTCTACTAATGATTTTACCATGGTATTTGCTTCCTGGTTTGATGGCAGAACCACTATGGGCTGCTGTACCCACAAGGGAAACAGCATCACCCTTATTCGACCTCTACTGATCGCCACAAAGGATTCAGCACCACTTTCTGAACCGCCTGCAGATTTAGAGGCAGTGCACACTTTGCATAATTTACTTTGCGCTAGGAATTACTGTTATTTATTGTGATTGTGTGTGGTAGTTATCTCTAGCATTTTGCAGGTGTGCAGAATTATAATGACAACAAATTTAAATGCAAAGTGAATTTTGGACTTAAAGTACAAAGCATCTATGCGTTCAGGTAAATTCACAGATTGGATTACGGTGAATAATAATACATATTCTAGTGACGATCTTTAGATTGAAAGAAAAGGAAAAGATGGAATGGAAACAAAAGTTTGAAAAATAAATTTAAAAAAATGTATCCTCTACAGGTGAAGAATAATCATCTAGATTACATGTTTTATTTTAGATGAATAAGTCAACCTGCAGAGGTAATAGAAGAGTCCTTGTAGCATCTGATGGAATTTTAATTTGCCTACTCACCCACAGGAGACATTTCTGGGACACTAGCAACATAAGGTCCATCCAAGAACTTTGGCTCATTATCATTAATATCCTGCACTTTGATGATGAATTCTGATTCAGGCTCCAGAGGTTTCCTGGTATCTATGTCCACAGCCTGAGCACGAAGGGTGTAGAAAGGTTTTTCTTCTCTATCCAGGCTCCTTATTGCATGAATGTCCCCTGTGGTTTCATCAATGGTAAAAACAGTGCCAGCGCCATCCCCTGAGAGGGTGTATTTAACAGTGCCCTCTCCCTTGTCCAAGTCGGAATGAAGCTTTACCGGAAAGAGAGAGAGGGGGGAGAAACTCATTAAGGGATGCTTTCAGGTTAAAACATCATACTTCACAAATTATTTTTTATAATAAAAATGAAAAAAGGGGTCATTTGCCTTGTTTATTTTTCCTTTTAGTTATAAAAAATTTGAACATGAAAAGTTGAAAAAATTTGCAGTGCATACCCATTTATACCTGTATACCCCACAGATTTGCCCATTCACCTCTTACTTTATTTATCTTATCACAGATCTACCCATCATCCGCCCTTCTGTTCATCTACCAGTCAATTCATCTCATTTTTTGATACATTGCAAAATGAGTTTCACACATCAGAAGTTCAGGGGCCAACTACATCAGCATGCATAAAAACATTAAGTTGAATTTAGTTTTTAGGGGTCCCTTAAAAGGTAAATTTTTCATAAAATGAAATGTGCAAATCTGAGTGTACCAATTGGTTGATTTAAAATGATTGTTTGAATGAGATATTCAATATGAGTCAGCCAAATAACTGTCAGACTAGCTGATTATCCTTTCAGATTCAGAGACAAGTGCTTTTTCTAATTCAATCAATGTATTTGAAACCTTATAATGCAGAAAAACATTCAGATGCACCTAATTTATTTTGAAATTCAACATGTGTAGTTCACTACATTATAGCCTTGACTACGAAACACTTAATATAAGAGAGGACCAAAGAGAAGAGAAATTATCACTATGATAATTTCTCAGAATATAGTCAGAGAATTGATGGAAAGACATAGACTTTGAGATTTTTAAATTCACTATATATGCATATAGAGTTATAGATCTGTTATTTACACATGTGATTGATATAACTAATTTAATTAATATATTATTTTATATTGTATATATTATATGTATTATTTTTTATTCAGGTGGTGTGACAAAATTGTTATATAAACTCATTTTGCTCATTGAAGTTCAGCCATCTAATTTCAATGTCCAAGTTTGTGTTTATGTTTATTAGCTAATTCCAATCAACAGAACACCCAAAGTAGAAATATTAAAAGTTTTAAAGTGTCCAAAAATGTTTCAGCTCTGCCTTAAAATTTGCATACAGCACTGCTTTCTTGCAAAATTTTGGTTAAGAATGAGCTCTGTTTTTCTTAAAGTAGAAACATAAAAAAAGTTTTGAAGGTATTTTAAATTATGTGAATATCTGCTTGGAAATAAGTTGTCTGTGTATTAGAATTCTACCTTTCAAACCACAAAAATAGATTTAATATAAACTCAATTGTGGACACACCTTTGCTATTAAACAACATTACAGATTAGGTCAAATAAAACAGTCATTTTTCACATTAACATGATTAAAATGAATTTATTCATTTTGTAAATTTTCATTTACTTCAAAATATGTTCTGAATCCATATTTGTGTAAAAGCTATAAGGTATAAGATCCCTATGGATGTAACCTGATTAAATGACATAATTACAAATTGCTTCTACTCCTTCCTCCTGCACCTTTTCCCATCTAATTTAAAGCTGAGTTTTGCATAGGTTTAGAGCTAAGAAGAAATATATGAAAATATGTTAGAAATTTAAACTGAAATGAAGTTAATCTATCTAAAACGCTTGAGAGGATTTGAATTTTTACAGCAGTTTATTGCATTATAATACATTAAATATCACATCCAATATCCTTCATTGGGAGACAATATTAAAAATTAATTATTCAGCATTGTTTGATTTAGGCACATGGGTGACCAGCTTAAGTTTTAGGTGTTTATCCAATATCAATTCTAACATCAAATAAATGATGTTGGGTATTCTAGAATTTTATTTATATCAAATATAAAACAATTTGAACATTAGAAAAATGGCAAAGTAAAATGACGCTCTCCATCATTCTTTTACCTTTGTAATAACTCTTTATTATCATTTTTTAAATCTTTCAATTTTTAATATATATACATGCATATAATATTTATATATAATTATATTTCTGTGATTTTATATACTCATGACCTAAAAATCCTGAGTTGCCATTTCAATAACAAAATACCATAATCATTTTCAGTATCATTTCAAAATTAAAAATAGGTTTTAATGCCTGCATTATATTCATTGGACATTGCCTACTTTTCCTATCATAAACAATATGGTGATTTTATATAAAATAAATAAATAAGTGCTTTCACCTCTGCTAATTTCTTTAAAATAGATTCACAAAAAAGTAATGACCAAAGCCAAAAATATGATAATATTTATTAATATTAAAAAATGTTGCTAAAATGGCCCACCTAAAAACTGCACTAAACTACTGCCACCAGCAGGATGTAAGGAAGATAAAATAGCTGATCATTTAACATATATAGCAAGAAATTTGTCAAAGAGGTGCAGTTATTTTCTAATAAATTCTTATGGGTCTCTATATTAAGGATATTTTTCTCTTCTCAAGTAAGTAGAATTTAAAAAAAAGTGATTTTCTTAAACAATAAGAAAGGAAAAAGGAATATATTTTGTGTATTGGCATGTTTCAAATGCATTTAGCTACCTAATTAATATCACACTAAGATTAGGAAATCTATTAATAACATTATCAATAATTTGAATGTCTACCATCAGTTGAATTATGTTTTTATTCAATTTCCTTTGAAACCTAAACATTGAAAGATGTATTCTCACTTCAATTTTACCTAGCAAGAAACCGAGGTGCAGAAAATATTAAGCATTGTGTCCAAGATCACGCAGATGATAAGATTTCCCTCTCCCCACTGTGTTTAGTGATTGACTTAGAGCAAATAATAAACAATTTGATGCATGGTATATTTCATATCTAAAACAAAAATCTTAGCTAAATGACCTCGTTTATTCTTAACAAAAAGATGAAAGTAAGTTGTCTTCTAGATTCAATAGACAATAGTTTTAAATATTGAATAAACTGAGCCACAATCCATACATCTGTCATTCATTACAAAGATGAAACAATGTGTAAAAATTGTGATTTTCAGCTTCCTATCCCTCTTCTCTTTCATTCTATCTTTTTGTCTTGCAAACTACATGTAATTTAATAGTAAAAGTTTTAAAATGGGTTGTTTCAGAGACAATACTATAATATATTCTAGGGGTCAAGTCTGGATAATTCCATTTTCAGAAGTTTCCTGATTCATATCTGGAAAGATATTCCATGTACTGAATTAGACCACTCATTTTGAATGATTCCAGATGCTGATCTCCATAGATCAGCATGAAATCAGGGTTAGTTTATACTGTGAAGTTAGTTCTTACTCTCATTTACCTAAGGAAGGAAGTAGGGTAACAGAAGGACTCAGGCTTTGCCTTCATAGTTGGATTGTGTCAATTATGAAAAATCCAATGATGCCATTTTACACAGTCACTTTAAGCTTCACATACAGCAAGCTAATAATTAAAGAATGATAGAACTATTTTCTTTTATAGAAATTTAAAAATAGCAGCAAGACATGTCTCTTATTACAAGCATTAAAAATAAGTTCTCTTTGAGTAGGTTCTGAAAGTATTTACTGACTAAAGCTGCCAACTCCATAACTATCAACTTTTAGTATTGACACTTGAAATAAAAGTTCCCCTAGAAACAGGAATCCATAAATGATGACTATAGAACTATTCACTGTCCAGGCAGTCGTTCTGTGGAAGTGGTGTTGTTATTTCTGATGTTTTCCAGGTCATCTCAGATGGTGCGTGAAAATGAGATGCCAAGAGAGGCCTAAAAAAGATAGTGAAGACTAGCTTTATAGAGTAAGCAAATCATGAATTCCAGTGTTTAAAAGTATTGAGAAAACTCATTGAAAGAGTTAAGTGTTTACTAGAATCGTTCTGATTATATTTTAGAAACTGCCGCACAAAAATAATTTATTCTTTTTTTCTCAGGGTTGAAAAGTGCACATAAAATGGAAAATGCTCCTTATATCATGGCGTGCAACAGTGATTTTATTTCCATTTGTGACTTTCCAGTATAGGGTTTGGTTATTGGGCATGGGGAGTGCATGGGGTGTGTTGGGAGAAGAGGCATCTGGATTTGAAAAGGTGGTTTTTGCATGAAAATGAAAACTTGTATTTGGCTAATATTATTACTGTCCCGATATATGTGTATATATGTGGGTTTACATAAGTGCAAAATATATACATATTATAGATAAACCATTAAGTTCAAATTGACTGCTAAATGTAACCGTTAAAATTAAAAACTTGGGTCTTTATATAGTCCGTAAAAACTCATAATTTGGCACATTTCCTGGGGGAAGATAGAGAATGACCACACTGGAGAGTTACATGTGTGGCTCTAATGAGGCATTCAGGATAGATGGGAGGAGTACAGTGAAAAATGGAGAGTTGATACAAAATATTTTCTAAGGAGTTTTACAAAAATAATTTTAATAATCATTTTACTCTTGACATATATTTAAAGTCATAGTTTATCCTTTAAAATGGCTGCTTCCTTGTAAAGTGCTTGTGCCCCAAATCTCACACTCATTTATTTTAATAGCTATTCTTTGCCCCCTCTTTCCCAAATTCCTAACATTATTTTCATATTCTTCTGAGAATTAAGCAATATGAGATTATAGAAAAATGAAAAAAGGAGGAAATACCATCAACTTCATTATCAATAAAATTATTAATTCTGCATAAATCCTTGAAAATTATTTTCCTAAGGCTGTGTTCATATACACTATGGTAAAGCACACACATATTTATATATATATATACTCATTTTTAATTTTTCTACAAAATATAATCTCATTCACTAAACAGTGTTTTGCAAGCTACTTTTTTTTACATGAAATGTATTGTAAACATTTTTCTGTGTTAATAAATTTGAATCTACTACATCTCTTTCAATTAATCAGACACATTTTAATCAAAGTAATTTGTGCGTTGGCTGAGAAAAGTGTCCATATCACGACATGATCAGGCGAACCTCTCCTGGAAAACTGACTACGAGTGATCCTGGAGTCCTCTTTCACATGACAAGGTGGATGACGATGTCTGCCAGTCTCTGCCTTCTCCTCCAGGCTCTGCTGCTTTCAGCTTCTTGGTGCTCCGTCTACAGTTTTCTCTCTTAGCTTCTGTGGTTTCCTCTCGGAGCTCCTGTGTCTTTTCTCTTTCTGTGGCTTTTTTCTCTCCCTATTCATCCTATTTATAAAGGACTCTGGTAAGATGATTAAGATGCACCCCTGTAAGATCTTATTGAACTTATCTAATCAAAGAACCTTAACTGCGGTGATCTAATCAAAAGGTCCCACTGACAATAGGGTTATATCTGGAGTTCTTAACCTTTTTTGTTCCATGGACCCTTTTGCCAGTCAGGTGAAAACCATGGAATACTACTGTAGTTTACTGTATTCATTCATAAGTGAAGGAAATGCTAGATTTCAGTTAGATGTCAGAGAAAAAGATAATAAGTTGATTTTTTTTTCAATTCAAACTCAGGGATCCCCTGAAATCCTTCCATGGACCACTTGGGGTTCCATAGACCCCTGTTTATGAACCCCTGGTTTCCATGGACAGGAAGGATTAGTTCTAAGGACATGATCTTTTCTGGGGTCCATAAAAGCCTCAAACTACCATACTGGGTATCTATTTCTAGATGGAAATAATTTTCCTTCATATCTTTGAAGGCGATTAGCCATTGCCTTCTAGATACCAATATTACACTGTTACCAATGTTAAGACTAAAGTCAGATTATAATTTCTTTGAAGGTAAAGTACCCGGTTTTAAGTTTGTTTATTTTATTTTATTATCATTTCCTTTTACCTCTCTTTGTAGTGTTATAATCTTCTTTTTATTTTAGTACTCTAATTATTTAGAATATTGTCTCCAGCTGTGAGTTTGTGTTCGTGACAAATTCATTGAGTTGGGCACTTTATCAGAGTTTTCCAGAGAAATAAAACCAAACTGATAGATATATAGATAGATACACACACATGTGTATCTATCATCTCTATCTATCTATCTATCTATCTATCTATCTATCTATCTATCTATCTATCATCTCTCTATCTCTCTATCTTTCTATCTCTCTATTTCTCTATCTTTCTCTTTCCTTCTATCTGTCTATCTCTATCTTTCTATCTTTCTATCATCTATCTATCTATCTATCTATCTATCTATCTATCTATCTATCTATCTATCTATTTACAAGTGTAAAAAGAAATGTATTTTAAAGAATTGGCTCAGGTTATTGGGCTGGCACGTCAGAGATGTGTAGGTATGCAGCAGGTAGGAATTCTGGTAAGAGTGGTGCTGGAGATTTTAGTGAAATAACAGCAGGCTGGAGACTCGAAGAGAAATAGATGATATAGACTTGAGGCAGATTTTCTTCTGGAACTCTCAGATTTTTGCAATTCAGGCTTTCAACACATTGGATTAGGCTCAACCACATTACAGAGAATAATCTCCTTTACTTAAAGTTAATTGATTATAGGTGCTAATCCCATCTATAAAACACTTCCACAGCAACATCCAGCCAGTACTTGAACAAATAACTGGACACCATGACCTAACCAAGCTGACATATAAAATGAACTATCACAGGAACTTAGTAAATTCTTTTGGTTCAAAAACAATTTTCCTTTAGCACTGAGAAATTCATTTGTACTATATCTATGATTATTTCCTATCTTCTGTTTTCTCTGTTCTTCATCTGGAATTCATATGTTGAATGTTTGAACTCATTCATCCTTCATGTACCATATACATATTTTCCACATCATACATTTCCCGGTTTCCTTATTCTATTTTGTGAAAAATTCAAATTTATCTTTCAATTGTTCATTAATAGCTTTCTTCATTTCAAAGTCAATATACACATACCACACAGACATAAATTGAGCTCTAAGATTTCTTTCCTTTCCTTTGAGTGCTGCCTATTTCTGATAGAATTATATCTTGTTTTGTGTGTACTGGTTTATCTGGATTCTTTCTCAAGACTTTAATTATTGTGTGTATGCACAAATATGTGTGTGTGTTTTCTTTATAATATCTTTTCCTTCAGGATTACTATTCTGTTTATGGAATTTGGGACTTTGTCATTCATACTTCAGGTTTTTCTTATCAAATATCTGATGATCATATTTAAGGGTAAATAATCTAACTTGGAACTTTGCGTGTGTGAGGTGGATTTTTTGATTATAGGTTTTCCCTAAGATGAATGGGAGAAGAACCATTGGTTTCCTTTAAATACAGATAGTCCAAGTGGGAGGTGTCTAAGCAAATGGGTTTCCAACACTGCCCTAACACTCTTTCCAAATCCTCTGTGGAAGAATTTCTTTTTCTTTCTTTTTTCTTTCTTTCATTTATGTCTGGATCCCATGAATCTTCATGGAAGTGGGGGAAATTCTTTATAGGGACAATCAATTAATCTGTGGGCTTTCCCCTTCATGTCTCATTTCCTACCTCTGTGATCACTGGCATTTCTGGCTCTCTCTCAAAATTGTCCCACCTTAGATGTAACCCTCTCATTGTGAGCATCAACATGTGGCTTCTTTGGATTTGATCAGTCACCAATTTCACCCACTTTCTATTTTCCAGAAGTTAGTTAAACTTTCTAATTACCTCCATCTCATTGCCACCAGCATAATGGGTTAGTAATTTTCTTTAACTTTGTTATAAATTAATTACAGTCTCAAGAGAGGAGTTAAAATATATGGGCAATCCGTTATCTTTCTTTTTTGAAAATTACATTAGATAAAACTTCAAACCAACATTAAAATGGAAATATTGATAGAATCAAGATACATATTCTTACTCTCTAGAGTGATCATTTGCTAGCATTTTTCTGTATTTGTATTATTTTTATGTGTGGATCATTTAAAACGAATTTGCTAACATCATGACAATTCACTACTTAATACTTCAGTAAAAAATTCCTGAAAGTAAGGCCCTTTCCTATATAAACATCATATCACTATATAATTTATTGCAATTAATATAAGTCCCTATCATCCCCTAATAATCAGTTATATTCAATTATCTTCACTTGTCTCTCAAAAATCTTTTCTAGCTCTTCATTTGTTTTATTTTTCTGAACATGAATCCTAGCAAGTCTCAAGCATTGAGCTTAATTTTTGCATCTCTACTTCTTTAAATATAGAAGGATCATCCAATTTAATATTTATTTAATCACATGTTATTATCTTTTTCTGGAAACTATACCCCATTCTGAAATTGTCTGATGGAACAAGAAACTTCCTGTTGTGTCTTTTTAAAGTCTCTGTTCTTTGGTCTATCTTAGAAAATCTTTTCTTTTTCAGGCTCAAAATATATATGAGTAAAAAGTGGTAGCATAAAAACATGTCTAACTTAATATGGAGATCCTTGTAACACAAGTTACAGGTATCTTCTGCCAGCCATCTCTACAAACATGTTCTAATACAAGGGAAAACTTCCTTGTACAGAGTACTCCTCAGTACATTTTGGTTTCATAATGGCATATAAATGGTACTACTCATTACTAGGTTTAAAATCTTTGATATAAAATACATTATATTTATATATTTACATTAAGATATAAAATAGTTTAGAGAAATGGTACAGTAATTAATGTGTGAGACTAATTAGCAAGGTTTTACTAGTAACTGCTTTATATACATACATGATTCACTCAGATAAACTGATCAAAATGAACATGATTATTTTAAGTGCATTTCTTTAGCTGAAATAATTTCATTTTGTATGAAACACTATTTTGCTGTATTCTTCTTAGTAAAATACTCACAAAATTCTTCGTGTTTCCTTGTTCTTAGTTGCTTAGGCTCTTGTCAATGCTTATTCTGCTCTCTGGAATATTAGTGACCATTATGTTAGCTACAAAGCCTTTAGATTGTTTAAGGTATTGTTCACAGAGAAAAGGAGGCCAAATCCAAGGATGATCTATAATACTGACTGAGTGATGTTGTAATATAAGTTTCTCTCTTCTGGAAACCACTGACTGCCCAGGAATATTTGACATTCTATGCCACTTTCCCCTCTTGAGAGGGCTCATTTTTTCTTCCTAGCTTGATTGTTGCCATTTGAGCAAGAGGAATACCAGTTTACAAGGTTAGGAATTCCCTTTAACTGCCCAAGGTGAGTTGAAAACTCCCCTGTCTGGCTAACAGACCCAAAGCTATTTATCATCTGGAAAGAAGGTATAAATCCATTTCAAAGAGGTCCATGCCTCCCAAGAGGTACACCAAGGAAGAAGTTAAGAAGT
>PVKH010040643.1:0-11045 GCA_004027955.1 Chaetophractus vellerosus | reverse complement strand
TGAAACCAGGCATTGAACCTGGGACATTATGTGTGGGAGGCCAGTGCTCAAGCACTGAGCCATATCTGCTCCCCTGAATTGGCTTCCTCTTCTGTTTGATCATTGCTCTTGCTCATTGTTTTGCTTGTTGTTTGTGAATTGATTTGTTCATTGTCTGCTTGTTGTTGTTTTGGGGGGCTGGTTTTCTGCTTGTTATTTTTGCTTATTGTCTGCTCATTGTCTGCTAGTTGTTTTTTTTTTTTTTTTTTTCTTTAGGAGGCACCAGAAACTGAACTCAGGACCGCCCATGTGGGAGGCAGGCACCCAGCTGTTTGACCACGTCCACTCTCTGCCTTGATCTTTTACTCTTTGTTGCTTTGGAGTTTCCCTGTTCAGAGGAGTTTGGTTTTTTCCCTCCTTTTCTCAGGAGTGTTTGAAGCAGGCATCCCTTTGTCTAAGACTGAGCACCTCTACAGTTTTTTATACTCCAGTCATTGTCTCAAACTGCTTTTGCTTGGAGGGCAAATTTTAGGAGGAATGTCCCCCAAGAAAGGACTTTCCCCAGTCAATATTTCCCAGCCAAAACATGGCCAAGTACCCATGAAAGTTGCACAGACCAGATCCAAAGTGCCCTAGGATTTGGAAGGGCACCAAAAACTTCTCCAACAGGAGAAGTAGCCTCATCAAACAATCCTGTTTACACCCCACAGGAATGGATTATATTTGAGGACATGTTTTTCTGAGGTACACAGAGCTTCAAACCACCATACTTGCCAAACTGGATTGAGTCCACCCAATCCAGTTTGGCCTTATCTTAACTAACAAAACCTTCAAAGATCCAATTTCAAATAAGTTTATATTTAAAGAGCTTGGGGTTAGGAACTGAACAAGTCTTTTGGGGGGAAATGATGGAGTCCAAAACACAACTCTACAAAATTCCATAGCTGAAGGCAATGGAAAGATCCACTTTGTCCAAGGACTTGAAATACCTGCTCACAAGAGATAGTGGTGTTTATGAAATTTAAGCTCCTTTCTTTTAAGCAAGAAATTCGGAAGTAAAAGCAAAATTAACAGCAAGACCTACAAACAGCACCTATCTGTTTGACACTCCTTATATATCACCAATCATATTTCATCCTCACAACAATCTGATAAGTAAGTGCAATTTTTTACCACACTTTAGGAAGAAGAAAATGAGAGCTAAAGAGATTAAATAGCATGTTCTGAATCATAGTTAGTGAATGATAAAACTAGTATATAATCCCTTACAATCTGATTCCAGAATTAAGTACTTAATCAATGCAATATATGAAATGATATGCTACCATTGAGCCAACTAGTGAAGGTATATTTATAAATACATTTATCTTCTTAAGACTTAAATAGAGATATTTTAGTTACTGTTGTCAGTTCCTTACACTTGCCTTCACCTTTTCATGTGACTCTACAAATGTATTTGAAATAAAATACAGAGTTAACTGTCCTTCCAATAAATGCAACTCTTTTACTAGGTAACACATGTTTAGTGTCAACTGTTCTTAATGTTTTTGAAAAATAGCAAATTACCTGCAGATAAACAAACAGGATACTTCAAAATGACAAAAATCTAAGATCAAATCAAGTCCAATCTCACACTTGCTGTTGAATCATCTCTGAGTAAGTGAAGTAAAGTTTTTTGCCAGTCTAACAGTAGACACTGATTTGTGAGTGCTCTACATTCACTCTGATCTTCCAGACTCCCTGAAAGAAAATGCTTAAAAACAACTCATTTATTTGCTTAAGCTCCATTTACTGCACTAAACTTCATATTTTCTTAGCTATAATTAAGTACATCAATATCACTCTTCCTTACTGTGATTTAAGTTCATGAGGGCAAAGACTATGTCCATCTTATTATTCTTATTCTTTTATGCCTACCATAGCTCTTGGCACATAGTGAATGATCAAAAGATATTGCTTGGAAAAAAGAATAAATGAGTCATAGACACTTAATAAATTTTCCCTGAATGAATGAATAAATATTTAGGCAGGAAACTTTTCCACTACAGATCAAAATGATTTGCAACATTTGTTTATTTTTTAGTGTTCTATGTCATATAAATGAATGTGTTAGAATGAATGAATGAGGGAGTAAGAGTGTGAATTAATGAATAATCAACTATTAATTGAGTATCTACCAATATCAGACTGAATTGATTGCTACTAAATACACTGCCCTATACTCCTTTACAACTTTGCTGAACCCAGTTTTTTTTTTTTTTCTTTTTAATTTTTCACTAGGGAAGTTGTAGGCTTACAGGAAAATCACAGAAAATACTGAGTTCCCATATAACCACCCTGATGCACACAATTTTCCCTATTTTAACTCTTTGCATTACTGTAGTATCTTTGGTACAATTGATGAAACAAATATTATTACAAGTATACTACTAATTAGGGTCCATGGTTAACAATAGTGCTTACTGTTTGCATTGTACTGTACTAATGGGTTTTTCTAAAATATACTTTAAAAATTTTTTAAAGGCACTTAGATTACATAAATGTAACATAAAAAATATAGGAGATTCCCATATGTCCTGCTCCCTACTCCTCCCACATTTTCCCATATTAACAACATCCTTCATTATTGTGGTACATTTGTTACAATTGATGAACACATTTTGTTTTTTTTTTAAAGATTTATTTATTTTATTACATATCTCCCCTTCCCCCCGCTGCGGCGACGCGCCGAGAGTGGTCACTGCGCAGGCGCGGCTTTCCCCGCTTGTGGGCGGCTTCTGCGTCTGTTCACGGCCGGCGCTTGCTTCAGTTCGCGGGTGGCTGGCTGCGCTTCATCCGCAGGCGACCTGCCCTGCCCGTGGCGGCTCTTGCCCTGTCCGTGGCAGCTTCTTGCCCTGCCCATGGTGGCTCCGGCTCGCCCATGGCGGCTTGCCATTCTCAAGGCGGTCTGCCCGCTAGGAGAGGTCCCCGGGAATCGAACCCAGGGCCTCCCATGTGGTATGCCGGCGCCCTATCCACTGGGCTATCGAGCCGGCCCCTGATGAACACATTTTGGATCATTACCACTACTCCCCAGTGTGACAAAGTTGGACTCAGTTGTGGTTTCCCTACCCATGGCTCTTCTGCCTCTTCTATTTGAACCTATATTTAGTACTAGCGTTGATAAATGTATGTCCAAGAGACTTAAATCTTTGGGCTGTTCACGTGCCAGTTGGGCCCTGAATCTCAACAGAGTTGCAACACCTACTCTCCAGTTCATTGGACTCATTCAGGACAACTAACAAGGAGATGATGATGGACAATGGCCATCCCAAGGAACAGAAAGTGTCTGCAACTGCAAGGAAGATGGTCCCATCTATCTGCACCATGGGATCTAAGTCCCCTCTCAATTAGAGGTGGAGTGGGCATCACCATCCCAGAATCCTCAGGATTGGAGAATGAATTATGGACTAGAGTAGACTTACTGTTATTCTACTATAGATTATTATGATTCTAGCAATAGAAGAACTTTTACTATTGATGTGGAGGCAGTGGCCACTGGAGGTTCTGAAGGGAGGGAGAGGAAAATAGGTGTAATTTGGGGGCATTCTTGGGACTGGGAATTGTCCTGAATGATATTGCAATGACAGATACAGGCCATTATATATCTTGTCATAACTTACAAAATTATGCGGGACAGAGTGTAAACTACAATGTAAAACTATGAACACAGTTTTCAAAGTTTTCATTCAAGGAAAGGCATAGAATGTCAGAGGACAGCCTGAAGTTAGAGAGGCATATAAATGAAATAGCAGCAATAAAATTACAATCAGCATTGCTTTTATCCATAAATACATAATGATTCAAACCATATTAAATGAGTAGGCGAACCTATAAGCATGTTATCTCAGAAAGCTAAGTAATAAATTTACCTAAGTCTAAATCTCATCTGTAAAATAAAGATTATTGTAAGTCATCTACCCATTGTATAGATTTAGGGAAGAAGAAAAAACTAACATATAACTTATCTGCACCATGCATTCAGTAGAGTTCTTCAAAAAGTAGTTTGTGTTTGCCATTTCCAACTTTTCTACTTAAACCCATTCTAATCAGGCTTTTACTCCCTAATTCTCCACAAAATTGGTAAGGTCCCTAATAATTTCTATATTGCTAATTTGACTATTCAGTTATCACATTTGATCTACCAGTACATTTTTGAGTCATTTATTTGTCCACCTTGTTCTGAAAAATATATTTTTACTGGGATACCAGGAAAGTCTTTCCTATATTTTTTCCTTACCTTATTGACTGCTTGTTCTCAATATTAGCTACCGTTTCTTCTTCATCCTCCATAATTTTTTTTTTTCTTATCTTAGAGAGACTTAGGGCTAGATCCATAGACCCTCTTGGGAGTATTTTACGCACTTTAATAATTTTAATTTCTATATGTAATCTGATGGCTTGACTACTTGTTCATCCAGACTCAACTACTACTCTGAATTCCAGGTTCTTATGCTCAACTGCCTATCAGATATCCCCATTTGAGTGTACAGTAGACATCTCCAAATCACCTATAGACTTACTCATCTTAGGAATTGACAAATCCATCCCTCTAGTTGCTCACCTCAAAAATGTGAGTTATTCATGAATTTTCTCTTTATATCACATCCCATCCAAATGTATCATTAAAATAATGTTTCTAATGCCTTCAGTATATATAAGGAAAAAATAACTTTTTCTAACACTTTCCTGTTACAACCTGATCCCAGCTGCCATCATCTTTGCAACTTGATTATTAAAATAGCTTCTTAACTAGTTTTCCTACAAATAACTTTGTAGGAAATTATTCTCTACCTCACACATTAGCCACAGTGATACTCTGAAAGTGGTAAAAATCACATCAGAGCAGTCCCTCATCAATACTCACCATTATCACCTGATCTAAACCTGGTAAGGACCAAAATCCTGACAATGATCTTTAAAGTCCTACCATGGGACCATATTTCATCATCTCTGATGTTGATCCCACTTCCTAATACTCTACCCTGTACACATTGTGATCCAGCCACCTTACTCTTCTTGGACTTTACTCCGGCATATTACCATTTGAGGCTTTTGTATATGCCCAGAACGTGTATATTTCTTTACCTGGAAAGCTATTCTTTGTACATAATTATCTTCCTTACATCCTTCAGGACTTGGCCAACATGTTTTGTTCTTGCTGAAATATCACCCTATTTAAAATAGCATCTTACTTCCCACTCACCAGAAACATCATGGAGATGTCTTACTGTGAGTTATTTGAAAATCATACTTAAAGAAAAAGTTGATGAAGGTAGTTATTTGAGAGATAAACTCAGGAAACAGAAATGAAAAAATAGGAAAAAGTGATGAATGAATGAAAGAAGAAAAAATAAGAGCTCATAAAGTATGTATTAATGAACTGGTTACTATTACAGCAATCCTACTTTAAGGATGTAAATCAGAATTATTCCCCCAGGCACCAGAAAGGCTGGTTCATGGATTCACAGATTTCCATCCCCTATTGGTTGAGCATTGCCTTCAGAGATGCTAATAGACTTAAAAAATCTGTTATTTATGAAGAACCAACTCAGATATAGAATATTAGTTTTCAAAGTGTTTGTTAAAATACAAAAGTACACAATTTTTTTAAATCACTATCTTCACAGAACCATCAAATGAGATGACCTCTAAATGATAGTGCTTTAAATATTCTTTCCAAAATAAATTTTCAAATATATATTATTGTATCAGTTCTTTCATTAACAAGTAATATCTCACTGATATACTTAAATAAAATAACATAAAATAATAGTTTGTAAAATCATTTTTCTCTGAAAAAAGTCATATTTTAGAACATATCCCAGTAAAACCAATTAGTATATCAATTAGGAGCACTTTTTGCTTATTCCAAAATCTCATTATTTTATTTCCTAATTTCTTTCAATAAATCACTTTTGAAGAACTGCCTGAAAAATAACAAACTTGGAATTAATTACAACTCTTTTTGAGAAATGTGAGTGAAACCAATTATTTTGCTTCAAGTTTACTTTATAAAAAATTGCCAAATGATATTCAAGTTGAATTTTTAAACTCAGAAACGTCAATTAAATATCTTTTATATTCTTAATATGAAAGACCTAGAAGACTATACGGATTTCTAGTACTGACTCTGATGTAGGACGGTCTTTCTCAGTTTCATGGTCAAACAAAATATTGAATGTGGTGATTGTTTTTAAAATAATTATGCCAGACATAAAGACAATATTATGTTGCTGCAGTCTTCCATGAGTTTATATCCTTAAATCACACATTAGAGAGGAGGTGGTTTAGCTGTCTCTCTGGCCCCAAGCTCTAAGATTCCAAAGGCTAGGTCTAGTTTAAAAAAATCATAAGCATGAAGATTTAGAATGCGCTCAAGGTCAACAGATGATTTTAATCATATGCACCATTTTAGATGGACCCTGCAGTAGAAGTGTAAGTGATTACCAAAGCAGAAAAGCTTTCTTGGTATTAAAAATAGGGTATTACTTTGGAACATTGCCTTCAGATTCCTAGGCATGGAATATTACATATGGCTCGAATCATGGTTTCCCTCACGTGAAAGGAGAGTGTAGTGACGGAGCAGAATGAGACAACTCAGCCCTTGAGAGAGCACTTAAAAAAGGCAAGCAAGTAAAAACGAGCCTTCTGGAGTTTGGTATGAACATGTATATGATTTTGCATATTAGGAAAAGAAAAAGTGAATAAGAATGCATATGAATCTCAGTCAATAATTAGAAATTTAGAAATTATATAATTTTAGCCTCTTTTCCCAAAATATCACATGCAGATACAAATCAGCTCATTGTTCTCTTCTTATCACCAAGATAACAGTACATGATTAAAGAAGACTAATGTAACTAAGATTTTCTTGATATATCAATGTGTGATGTATTGACTATGGAGTAGTAGCTTCCCAATCTTTTCAAATGTCAATATAAATTTAGCCCTCCCCCTAAAATAATAAAGTTGTACCAATCCTTACTTGACAATAGTTACTCTTTTGTTCTGTTAATTAGGAAAAAATATTTTCCAAAATGTACAATAATGAATATGATTTATTAAGCATAATATCATCTACAAAGATGATTGCCACATTACACATATGTGGGTGACATGATTACTCTTTTACTCTTAGACAACCCTTATTATGCAAATGGATTAAAAATGACTTGAAGTAAGTCACTGCTTCTAAGAGTCACCTGTGTGCAGAATGGAGCATTGTTTTAAAACATTGTTTTTAAAACAATCTGGACTCAGTGTCTTCCTTAAAAGGAAATAATCATTTGACAGGACAACTTGTACAACAGATTAAGCCAGGCAGCTTGGTCTGGATTCCTGGTACCTGTTCATTCCTGCCTCTCTTCTTAGGTAGTGTCCCTCCACTGTCCTTGTCTGAGTTCCTCTATACACACCTGTGAACAGACGTCAAGGTTTTGTAAGAGAATCTAGCTGTGTACAACCACATCGAAGGACTCTTTCTAAAGCATAAATGTTTAAATGACTAGATATGGAGTTACAGCTTTAAACTGAGAGTTCAAAGACCTGAATTTATCTATTACATCCCACTTGACATCCTTAAGCTGGAGTCTCCCAATACTCACAGGCTTAAACATTTGTAAAAAAAAAAAAATGTTACATGTTTAAATGAGCATGGTGGAACATATTGCAGTTAGTTACATGACTTAAGAGCTGTGACTTTGATTTATTTTAAATTGTTCTCATCATTCCATTATTTTTTTAATCCAAGAAGAAAAATTGGTTTTTCCAATAACATTTGCTCTTCCCTTTATCCACTTTTCATTAGATATGAAATGTAAGGAAATATTTTTTTTCTATAGGTTCAAAACTTGGATTCAGTTAATTTAACTGTTTTTCATTCTGTTGGAACCATAATTATGATAATTTATTTTATGGTCATTTATTAGCATTGACTACTGATGTGATTCCATTATTGTTTTATTTGGTTTTTAGGCAGTTTACGATTGTGCTTTACACACTATTTCATTTAGCCCTTTCAATAATCCTATGAAGTGGACATTGTTGTTTGTAAATGAAGACATTCAGGCTCAGCAGGTAAAATAATTTACTCAAAGTCTCAGAGTATTTGGAGTAAGAAGCCAGATTCAAACTCATACCTCACTTTAGAGCCCCAATTCTTCCTCAATTGCTGAAATGTCTATTAGTGTAGTTTTTACTTTCCCCCCACCGTCCTCTGCTTGCTGTCTGTGCCCATTCGCTGGGTGATCTTCTATATCTGTTTCCTTTTTTTGCTTTCTCTTCTCATATTTTTCCTCCAGGCTTCACTGGGATTCAATCCTAGGGAACTCCGATGTGAAAAAGAGGCACCCTGTCACTTATGTCACCTTAGTTCCTGGTTTCTAGCGCATCTCAGCTTGCCTCAGGGATCGAACCTGGGTCCTCCCATATGGAAGACAGAAGCCCAATCACTCGAGCCACATCTGCTTCCCAATTAGTGTATTTTATAACCTCACATATCTTAGGAGGATTTAAAGTTGTATAATATTAACTGCAAATTTTCCCATAAAAGGATAATGAATATTCAGCATAAAAATACAGAATAGCAGAAAGAGAAATAAAATCACCCATTTTAACAATGTCTATACAAAATGACTATTACATGTTTTTTATTTTTCTCCTGATATTTTAAAATACTTGCAGAATTGTGATCTTAGTGCCTATGCAGTTTTACATGTTGTTTTCTTAATTTCACATAATACAAGCAGCTTTCATGTTATTAGTCCATGATTTAAACATAATATTAAAAGTCTTCATAATATTTTATTAAAGCAGTAAGTATTCATGAAGAGTTAGGCATTTCAATTATTTTCAAAAAATCTTTTATAAATATGTGTTGGATGTAATAGAGCACATGCTTTACTTCTCAAAATTTTAATTGATTCCTTAGATAAGATTTAAAGAGGTGAAGTTACCATTTCAAGGTATATAAGCATGGCTAAGGTTCTTTATGCATAATGCAAGCATATTTTCTAAAGGCTATACCAGTTAACACATCCAACAGAAATGCATGAATGTGTAAAGTTCACACCTCACAATTCTTCATAATATTATATCAGGCAAAATATTCCCTGGAGGACGCTACTGTTGGAAGCCCCATCTTACAGCCCCCTCCTCTTTTAAAATGCTAGTAAAACAGAAGAAGGAAAATGATTAATATTTTTAAAGATACAAAGGACAAAACTGTCTTTTGAAAGGTACACAAGCATTCCTCAACTAATCTCCTACATGAAATGTCAAATGCTCTGGATAAGGCTATATGATGCCTTGTCCCCAAATTCTACACAACACCCTTCAGATAATTTTACCTTCACAGAAGCAGACTAGAGTATTTAAATAGCATTGTCATCAAAAATGGATTAACATGCAACCACAATTTCCCCAATCAAAGGAAATGAAGTTCTACCCTTTGGAACAGTGCTTTGGATTGTTCAATGGTCTTTTCTGTGTATATTCACATTTCTTTTGGTTTACAATCTCTATGAGCCTTGTTATTTAGCTTCTTATTATTTTTTTGTTTCCCCTCTATTAACACTAAATTATTGTTTTAATGGTTACTCTACAGGTTACAATAGTATCCTTTACTTAAGAAAGTCTATCATAAATTAACAATTTACCACCTTTGGTATTTTGACAAGTCCTCTGTTAATCTTACTGCTACTTTGGAATTAATCAGTAATTTCCTCTGTTTTTAAGATTTTCTTTCTCTTTTTCTTGTGGGAAAGTCAAATTTTTATGGTATGCATCAGTGTGGCTTTCTTTATATTTATCCTATTTGCTGTATATAATGATTCTTTAATGTATGGCCTGAGGCTTTCAAAAAGTTTTGAAAAATCTTAGTTAATATATCTTTAGAAATGTCGCTGCTGCACTCTATTTCTCTACTGGGACTCCACCCTTAAGCTTTTTGCCTATTTTTCCATGTTGTAGTTTCTCTTTAAGATGAAAATTAATATCCTCTCTTTTCTTTTAATCTGCTAAACCCAATCATTAAATTCTTAATCTTATTTATTGTGGTCTTTAGTTCTACATTTTGAATTTAGTTCATTTGCATATATAAATGTGCATATAGTTATCTTTTCAAACAGTCCACCTTGTCTTCAGCATTTTAAAAGACAATGGTTTGATGTACATACTAACCAAACATTGAAGGAGTTTACCAAATACATTTGCACACGATATATATATATCATATATATCAGCCAAAGGGGTGCTGATGCAAAGTACCAGAAATCTGATGGCTTTTATAAAGGCTATTTTTGGGGGGTAGAAGCTTACAGTCACAAGGCTCTAAAAAGCCCAATTCAAGGTACCATAAAAGGTACTTGCTCACCCAAAGTCATTTGCTACATGTTGATGAAAGATGGTGGGTGATGTCTGCCGGGTTTTACACTTCCTTCTTCCCTTTTAAGGCTCCATGGTCCCAGCTTCTTCAGATCTCAGCTGTAGGCTGGCATGAGTCATCTCTCTTCCCAAGGCTCATTTCTTTCCCAGCTCAGCTGCTCTGCTCTCTCCACAAGACCAGCTGTAAACTATTAGGCGAACAGCTCAGCTCTTTCCCTGGGGCTCCAGCATCAAAAAGTCAACTCTCTGTATTCTCCTTTTCTGTGCAATTACTCCCATGTGAGAGTCTGTTTTATCTCCACCAACGGAGTGGAGACTCAACCCTGCATGCCTTAATGACTTGGTCTGATAAAAGCCCTAATCTTTTTTTTTTTTTTTTTTTTTTTTTTTTTTTTTTTTTTTTTTTTTTTTTTTTTTTATTTATTATTTATTACATACCCCTCCCCCCTTTCTGCTTGCTCTTGCTGCGTGTCCATTCTTCTGTGTTTTTCTATGTCTGCTTCTTGTCTCCCCCCGTCCCCGCGGCGACGCGCCGAGTCGGCCCTCCACGGCGGTGGCTCGTTCCGTTCCAGGGTGGCTCCATTCCGTTTCCACGGGGGGCTCTGCTCCATGTTTCGCGGGCAGCAGTCCTCCATGTTTTT
>PVKH010040642.1:0-11045 GCA_004027955.1 Chaetophractus vellerosus | reverse complement strand
CGACAAGTCCCAAGCGTTCATCCGGTCCCCCCTCCACCTCCCCCCCAAAGTATCCTGGGCTCTCCAACCTGTCCCTCCCAGTCCTCCCAGCCAACAACCCTGCACCACAAAACCCAACAATATCACCACCCACAAGTCCTATCCCCCCAACACAAAACCACACTCCATCACCTCACCACAGATTATGTTCCTATGGATGATGTTCCACAACTTTCTCTTCTCTTTCTCTTTCTTGTAAACCTATCTTTCAGACCCTAGTTCTCAGGGACTGCTCAATTTCCTTAATTCATGTCAGTGAGGTCATGAACAGTTCATCCTTCAATGCCTGGCTTGCTTCACTCAATATAAGGTCTTCAAGATTCATCCATGTAATCCCATGTGTTTGCATTTTATTCCATTGACACCTACTGCTGCTGGATGGGGCCAGTGCCTCTTCATGTGGTAAAGCCATTTCCATATCTCAGAAAGAGTGTGGCAAGCCTTCTGCCACTGGGGGCCCCAGTCCCTATCTTGTTACCAAAGGTAAAAATCTTTTGGTGCATCTTGCTGAAGATCTGTCTCTGCAACTATTGCTGTAAGTCATATGGCTTGCTTACGTCTTCCAAAGTCACTATTGTGGTTCTCTCATGATTTGTCCAGTTCATTGCATTTCCTCTAGCTATGAATGAGAATAGGTTTCCTATATCAGAAGTGCCCTACAGCAAAAGTATCCAGGGCTCAAATGTTGCAGCTCTTATTGGTCCAGTACTTTCAGTATACAAACACTTGCAGCCATTTTGCCTACATCATTAATGTGGCATTCCCCCAAGATTAATGTGGCTAGGTTTAGAAGGTTCTACAAGTAGCCACAGTCAGTGTCCAACATTCCTATTGATTATCATGGGCCCTACATTAATTGTGAGTGACATGCCCTCCCCTTCATAGTAGGTTATTTCTCTTTAGGGTGTGCTTCCTCACTGAAGGCCCTATCGTTTATTCCTGCACCATTACTTTGTTCTATCAGACACGTTTTTATAACTTTGAGCTGCAAAGGTAAGAGCAGTTCCTCTAGGTGGCTTCTTTGCCTGCATACATTACTGAATACAGATTGATTCGTATATGTTGGCCACTGTACCCATTACATAGAATCACTCGATGCCCATGTGCAGATTGCCATGTTAGGAAGATTAACAAACAACTTATTTCTTAAGGAACAGACTCCACCTGGTCACATTTGTTCATATTTTCAATTTCTGTAAGCTCTCTGAGGGTAGCAATTGTATGTATCTATTTCATAGCTATCATTCCAAATTCTAGCAGATTTTCTGGTACAGAAGACAATCTAAACAAATATTTTTTACCTGAGTGAGTGAATGAATAAACAACCAAATAAAAGTCTGTATCATTCCACTTAAATAAAACTGATTTTGTAATCCTATTTTCCTTCATTCTCAAAACCTTCTGGACTTGAGGACAGCTATGACCATATGAAAACAAGGATAATGACCACTTGGCCTTTACTAAGCACCTGTCATGAGCAGATAATACCTTGTGCATTGTAGAGAAGGGGTTGGAGCAGGCAAAAGAAGGAGGGATATATTGCTTGATATTTAGAAGCTTACCAAAAACAAATATGAGTATTGTTTATTTGTTAAACTACTTGATATATTTACATTTAAACCTTCTCTTCCAAGAATATTATAAAGCAATGGCTTATTGGAAATAAATTTTGCATGCACTAATTTGGAGGTATGTAATCAGTGTGTGGGCAAAATTTTAGCTATTTTGTTTTGCATTAGTTAAAAATATTTTTGGCTTGGGAGAAAACCAATCTCAACCTACTTTTAAATATAATCCCATATACTTTCTAGGTAAAGAATGTGAGTTTCAGATTCTATTTGGGAACTGATCTATACAATGCTTATCAATATTTTTTCATTACTACCCCACTAATGGGACTTTTAGAATTTTTTTTCTAACTGCCTCCTCTCCCATGAAATTAAATCCAAACGATGATTTTGTCACACAGGGTTGTGCTGTGGAGGACCATAGAGCATTATAATATCTAAGTTTTTCCATTCCCCAAGCACCAATTTCCATCTCCTTGGAGACAAATATGTCCCCTGTTAGGAAAGCATGCTTTAAAATAATGCTAATTTGCCATTATTCCTAAACACCAGTTTATCCAGTGGCTGCAAATATTAAAATATAATCCCTCATATTTCTCTTGCACATTTAAGTCTATTCTTCTGTAACATCGAAGTGACTACCTGGCGTTGGATTGAGGTGCAGTTAGCAAGCCTCCAGGTGATGCAATATGGCAACTGAACAAATATAGTTCAGTTTACATGCAGTTAGCAACACTTTTCCTGCCACGATTGTCAATGTAAGATGCAGATGACATCTTCATGAACCCCCAAAGATATCTCCTAGTCTCCTGCTGCTTTCAAAGCTATTTTAACCATATTTCACAAACATGAATATTGGCAGGGGAGAAGGTAAGATCATGAACAGCATGAGCTTTGGTGATAAGGGATGGTCCAGCTGCCAAGGAGTCACTCATGGTACAGGCCTAGTTAATTTTCCTCAAACTCCAAACCATCTCATAAAAAAAATTTTACTCCTGCACTCTTTATCACCAAAGGGCATATTTTATGGTTACATATTCGCTTAAAGACATCCTTATCAATTTAGCACAGAGCTACCCTGAAGTTATAATAAAACTTTCTGATATGACAAGAACACATTTTAAGGAAATGGTTCACACTGGTGACCCTTACAGAAAGAATTCCTTGCCAACAATTTACTACAAAGACCAAAAAGGTAATTGACCTTTCCAGAGGACTGAAGCAGACCATCAGGTTTGCTTCACCCATTCTAAATTGTCCAAAAAAGAGAATTCAACTCTTCCACTCCTGCCCATTTTGTGCAGATATCCCTTTTCTTAAATATATACATGAAGGCATTATTAAAGCTCATTATCATCACCATCACCATTTTATATATTCTATTTCAAAAATATATATGAAATTACTGTAATTTCCCCATTTCACCTTTTAAAAATATTTTGTAGAATTTAAATGTGAATTAACAGCCAAATACTTTTTTAATATAATAAACTTTATTTTTAAAGAAGTTTTAGATTACAGAAAAGTTACAACAAAATTATGAGGGATTCCCATGTACCCCTTCCTTCTCCCACATCATCCCCTATTTTTTTTAACACAGCAGTACAATTTATTATGATGTATCTGTAAAAGCCACTCATTTAAAAAATGCACATTTGAAAAATGACTTACTTGTGGTAAGACTAACTTACTTACAGTAATAATTTAAAAAAATAAAACCACCATTGCGACATTTATCAGTACTTTACCCATCTAACAAATCCTGAAGGAGGAAACTACCAATGCTATAACTTCTTTTAAAGCCAAAAACTTAAGCACAGATCAGAATTAAGAGAAACTTCAGAATGTTCACATTTGCATGCATTTTTGGCTAAACTTTCAAAGATTCCACATAAACAAAACCACAACTTTGAATCGTGAATATTAAAAACCTTTAAGCCTATAACAAACTTATTCTACACAAGCAAGGAAAACAGTGAATAGTAACAGCAATATATTTCTAAGAGAGAAAGCAATCACTTATTTCCTTTATCATAAAACAAGTCAATGAGTCAACACTTTAATAACACTGACCAAGTTATTTACTATTCAAGAACTTGCTTTTCAAGTTGTGTCTTTAAAATGTATCCATCCATATATTTGGATTGAATTAAATTTATACATCAAAAACATTTTGCTCAGAATTCTAATCTATAAACCATAACTTAATCAAAGCATAGTCCAAACTACACAATAATGCTACAATTTAGATTTATATGCTTCCTCTGAAGAACATATCTTACAAAAAGGAGTTTTGCCCTGTTTCTCCAGAATAAATATCACTATGTCTAAAACTTTAAAATGATAATCAAAAAAGATAGATTCAAATAATTCATGCTATGCTTTCTCCTTCATCGGGTTTTGATAAAAACAGAGCCTTCTGGTGTTGAAGCACCATCTTCCTTCTCAGTTACAGTGTCAAGAGTCCCAGAAGCAGACACAATAACCATTGTTTTATTTGTCGAAGCTGTCTTCTGTTTCTCAGCAATAGCTGCACAAACAGCAACAATCTCATCAATTTCAAAGTCATAGTCAGGAATTGACTTTGGTGAGAAATATGTTACCTCTGCTGATGAGTCACTCTTTTTCATCCTCTGTGCCACTTATTGCTGCTCCTGGAGTGTTCTTGCCCAATAAAGGTCTTCTTCCCATATTTCAGGGTTCATTGGAGAGATGTGAAGGGCTACTCAACAACTTCAAATTGCTTCATTCATTTTGCCTCTAAGAACTCTGTTGTCATATTGTTCTATTGTGTCTTCTTATCCTTTTAGTTTACCCTTCCTAATAATCTGCATTTCTAAACTCTTCTCCAAATCTCTCGCCCTTGTTTTTCCTTTCAGGCTGCAGCACCCCCTTTAGTAACTTTTGCAAACCTGGTCTTTTGGTAAAATACTACCTGTGAAGACTTTGAACTCACATTCATTTTTGAAGGACTGCTTTGCCGGATACAGAATTCTTATCTGGCAGTTTTTCTCTTTCAGTACATTAAATGCATCATACCACTTTCTTCACTCCTCCATGGTTTCTGATGAGAGATCACCACTTAATTTTATTGAGTTTCCCTTGTATGTGATGTTTTGCTTTTCTCTTGCTCTTTTCAGATTCTTCTCTTTACCTCTGATATTTGTCATTCTGAAGAGTAGGTGTCTTTCGGTAGGTCTTTCCAGATTTATTCTGTTTGAGGTGTGTTGTCCTTCTTCAATATTGATATTTATGTCCTTCATAAAGTTAGAAAGTTTTCGGTAATTATGTCCTCAATTATACTTCCTGCTCCCTTTCCATTCTCTTCTCCTTCTGGGACACCAATAATGTAAATATTTGTGCATTTTGCATTGTCATTCAATTCCTTGAGACTCCATTCCAATTTCTTAATTCTCTTCTCTTTCTGTTCTCCTGTCTTTTCCAGTTCAGATGTTCTTTCTTTGAAATCACTAATTTTTCTTCAAGCAATTCAAATCTGCTCTCATGTGCCTCTAAAGTTGTTTTGAATCTCGTCTATCATGTCTTTCATTCTCATAAATTCAGTCAATTTATTTTGCAGGCTTTCAACTTTTTTATGTTCTCTCAGTGTCTTCTTAATATCCTTTATTTTTTAAGTCATATTTTCTTTAAATTCTTTGATGTGATATAGGATAATTATGTGATTATCACTGATTAATTGTCTTAACGCTGTATCTCTTGAGAATATTTGGTTTGCTCTTTTGACTGGGCTATAGCTTCCTGTTTCCTAGTATGGCTTATGATGTTTTGCTGATGTCTAGGCATCTGAATATGTTGATGTATTTACTCTGATGGCTCACTTCTCTCTCTTGCCTATTATTTTTTTTTCCCCACAGCTCTTCTTTGATATTTGGTTTACCTTCTTCTCAGTCTTTAAAATTGTCAAACTTAACTTTTTCAAAATTGGGCCAGGGACTCTCTAGTGAGGCACAGATTTTCTCCCAGGGGTTGGGTACAGAGTGCAAATAGTTTATGTCTACGCAGTTTCCTGACAGGCCAGCAGATGGTGATAGTCAGCACACCTTTCCATGGAGATGTTTTAGTCTTGGCTTTCCTGTGTTCCAGTGTCGAACTCTGCTGAAGAAAAGCCCCTGGACTCTCTTCCCTTTTTTCTTGAACCAGTTGACAGTAAGGGAGATCTTCGTTCCTCTCTCAGTCAGCTACAGTGAGCCAAGGATTTTACCGCAGCATAATATCTTGGGAGTGGGAGAGGGGAGCCATTCCCAGCTACCACAGAGGTTGGTAACTCACATTTGTCTTTTTGGCTTCTTCGTCTTTCTGTCCCTCACCATCCTGGGAGATGTGTAGCACTGTCCTGGTCTACTGACCCCCAAAGCAGGTCCCGCAGACAGCTTTTGGCTCTTTCTCCATTGTTTTTGTGAGAGCATTCAGCTCTGCCTGGTACTTCATCACCATCATCCCACAATCTTGCCTAATACTTTAAAATGATACTCTTACACTATGATTATTCTGAGCTATCCATATTGAACATATCCAAATCAAAGCTATTAGTTCAATGCATTGCTATTCTAACAATTGTTTATTCTTCTACACCAACTTAAATTTTAATTTGTGCTAATAATGAGAGTATTAGAATACCTCAAGTGATATTCTAGCCAGCAAAAAAACACAAGTTTTCCTTTATACAATTCTCTGATTACTCTAATATCATCTTATATAATTTCAAACTATTTTCTTCCATTTGTGCTTAGAACTTTTAATTATCTGCATACTCAAAGCAATATTTGAACTCTTTTCAACTTTACTTTTGCCTAACTGCATATTCTTTTTCTCTAGGAATGAATTCTTCTTTGGCCTTACTTATAGTCATTTGTTTCATTGTTGCTTGGTTTTTTTGCGTGTTTTTTTCTGGAAAATATCTCAAATTAATTTGCATTGTAAAATAATACAATATTCAAATGATTGAGTAACAAGAAGTTAATATGATAGAAAGCAATGAGTATTCACTTTATAATTACCTATGAAATTCTCAATTTTTGTTCAGTAGAAAAGGAAGTCTGGAAATATTACTAAGATAAGCACAGTGAACAGTTCCTAGCATATCCTTTCATGCTAAAAAAAGAGTAGAGTATACACATAAAACCTCATGGTACCCTATAGTATTAAATTGGAAAAAAAAGGTGGTAGAAGCTATTACTTCTTACCTTCACCCTTCAAAAATGCTAGGTTTTTTGCAACATTACCATTTTTATTCCTAAAAAAAATATTTCTACATTAGGATTTCAAAACTATTCATTAGCCTACCTATTATTTTTCTTGACCATCACAATCTGATGACAGAGGTAACAGCACAGTGAAATATAACTCATGGTATGGTGCTGAATATTTTCATAATTTATTAAATCCAAAATATACCCACAACATTATTTCTTTAAAGTCCAATGTCATCCATTTCAATTTTATACCAGTGGGTAATTTGTAACATTAGATCAATGATCACTATGTTTTTTTTTTCTTTTTTCTTCAAACTAACAGAAACACTGGAGATTCTGTTACAGAATAATCATTGCAGGCAATCTAGTGCCCTGCTTCATACTACGTTCACAATCCACATTTAGAGAGTTGGGTTTATAGCAAGTTGTTTTCAATAACTTCATTAATATTCTTCTACAGGGAATTTATTTCTAATTTGATACTCCATGGATAATTTCAGTTTTATTTTAAGAAATAAATTTTAGTTTTATTCCATGAAATAGATTCCATTTCAAAACTAGAGCAATCAAACCTAAAGTAGACTACAGACATATTTTCTAAAATCAATACACTATAAAAGCATGTTTTCTTTCAAGGCAATAAAGCAGTGGTATATAAACAGTATAACCACTCTTGCGAAGAATAAGGCTCAAGATACCAAATAAATTTTAAACAAATTTCTATCTACAGAATGGTGTATGTGTGGGTATGTGCATTCTCAAACACATGAAAGTACATGTGAAGAAAGCAAGAAAGAACAAGAAAAGGAAATAAGAGAGGGGATGAATCATTTGGGGA
The DNA here is from genome assembly GCA_004027955.1 of Chaetophractus vellerosus. NCBI lineage: Eukaryota > Metazoa > Chordata > Mammalia > Cingulata > Chlamyphoridae > Chaetophractus > Chaetophractus vellerosus. The sequence goes on along the minus strand of PVKH010040642.1, from coordinate 3,387 downwards.
AATTAATCATGTCTTACTCTCAACAGAGGCAGAGAGATAAACCCAGGTTCTCTATTACATCACTCTTATCTTGCTCTTTAGTGAAACATTACAAGCAGTTGTCCATTCCAAGGAGGTTTTCAGTGTCCCCATAATTTAATCGCAGACTCTAGCACAGCATGTTATATGATGGATGTGCAAATAGAGTCCATAATGTGTATAGAGTGCAAAATAAGTTACCCTTTGCTTTTTGGAACTTGCTAGATGAGGCCTTCCTTAGTTTCTTTTTGTTTTCTCCTGTAGTCATCACATAGTTTACCAAGTCAGTTTTTACATATTTATATTAATGTTATCGATGTTATCTTCATGTAAATGTTATAGTAATGTTATTACATAAATGAGAGTAATTTAAATAGCAGTATATACAGTATGTATACACTTATCATTTCTATTTGCTTTTAAGCTCTTACAGAAAAAAAGTAATAATAATAACAAAGTTAATAAGCTTAATTTTTATTGAGCAGTTCCTATATACCAAGATTGTCTGCTAAAGCTCACAAAATTCTTGTGAGGATGTACATATTGTTATTATTATCACCTATTTACGGATGGATATACTAATGTAGAACAGCTAAGTCACTTTCCCAGGATAAGGAAAGTTATCAGTACATTTTAAGTAATAATCAGGATTTGTGATTGATCTTCAGACAGGCTGCTTCACCATATTTTACTGAAGAAGTAAGAGTCTCTTCATCCCTGCTGCTCCATATGAATCTTTTTGGAGCCTTGAGCTTCCAACTTCCTAGACAAAATTGCAAAACTTTAAATTTGGTAATCTCAAATTACTGGTGAAGATAATTCTCACTGAACTCATTTAGAACCAGGAAACCCCAATTCCAATGATATAAGGACAGACTTATGGTATCAAAAAATGTTGTCATTTATTTCTGAATTTAAAACTTATTCTCCTTTAATAAAATATTAAATAAGAAAGCTTATATTTCCTCCTCCCTCTCTGCTCCTCTTGACAGTGATTTACATCAAAGGGGCGGAAAGGGTGTCTGGGTTCGGAAGTGTTCTCTAGCCCGCGTAATGCCACTAGTCTCTTTCGCCATCCCACCAGCGTGAGTGTCAGCCTCTGACTACGTGGATCCTGAAGCTTCGAGGTATGGTGGTTCTGTGAATGCACAGGACCCTGACCTGGCCCTGACCTGGCCATCACTTCCAACTTCCCTCCCAACTTGAGCCCATTCTGATTGTGAGTTAAAGTTGTTCCACACAATAGCTTCTGCTTCTAAGTCACATTAATGAGTCCAAAGTCCCTAGCAGAACACTCTGAGCTTTAGTTCTCAGGAACCTCTGCGGTGAGGTGAGAGGCAAACATGGCCTACACTAAACTATTCTTGCTCAGGAAGTTTGGACTCTGCATTCTGCCTAGTGTAGAATATCTGTATCTGCCTTGCCCTTGATACCTTCGGTGGAAGTGTACAAATGCGGGGTTGGTAGAGCAAGGCTAACTCTAGAAGAAAGCAGTGTGCATTATTATGCTGAAGATTTCTTTTGGCTTCAGTATTTTACAAAGGAGTTAAATATTATAAGGAGGTGTTTTTGTTTGCTTTGAGTGTTTAAAACTAAATTGTATATGGAAATTATCCACGGTTATAATATGCAGTATTGTATTATCTTGTTAGAGGCTATTCATGTCATGAAGTGTTTTTAAGTTCTTTTAAAATTTCTTATTTTGAAACATATATTCTTTGCTAATCTGCAATATTTTCTCTTACTCGTTCTTCATAAAAATAATTCAAAAGAAGTGATTTCTCTGTCTCAAACATTTTCAGAGTATTAGCTAACTAAATCCTCCTTTATTTTCATTTTAAATATATATATCTTTTTTCCTTGTGAAATATATTTAGAATTCAAGGTCCCTGTTACCCTCTCAATTATTAATTTGTTCTTTCTTTGCAGTACAATTTATTATTGCATTCTACTTTATGTTATATGTTGAAGTAATATAGTAGAAATGAAATTAAGTTATTAAAGTTATATTATTTCTGTATAAAAACAGGCTGACTTTTCTTACACATTACAACTCCCTCATATGACAGTATTTTCATTGGAACAGTACATGAAACTACTATAATATTATTTTGATGTAAAGTTATATACATAACAATAAATTATTAGTTATACTGAGTGAAAATAGATAAAGAAAGCTAAGGTTTCCACTACAGATGCAAGAAAAAGGTCCTCATGCTTTCTGTCTGTCTGGTTGTGGCAGCCAAGATTGAATGGGGGAATACAGGAAACACAAGTAGGGGGAAATAATCTTTGCAACTCAGAAAAAAAACAGCAAATACCCTTTTTTACTCCACAAAAGGAATCTCTTTGAGGTTTGGGTTTACATGAGAAGTGTTAGAAGACTATGTCCCCTACACTCATGCCTTCTGATTAAAGCTTTAATGACTTTGAAAGGTTAAAAAAAATTGATAAAGAGAAGGGATGATAAGGAGTTTGCTATGTCACTGAATCTATGAGCTGATTTCACTGTATAGATTTCAGTGACTAATCAAAAGGGATGTCTCCTTAGGTCTGAGGTGGGTCTTTTGTAGACAACATAGAGATGGCTCAAATTTTTATCAATTTTGTCTGTCTATGTCTTTTGACAATCCATGAACATTCAATGTTATTACTGTCAAGGCATTACTTACTTCATCCATTTTGTCCTTCAGCTCTCTGTTGTCATATAGTTATTATTATTGGAATAATGAAAGTGCTTTGGGAGTGATTGGGGTGATGAATGCACAAACATGTAATTACACTGCATACCATTGATTATACTCTTTGGATGGATTTATGCTTTATTAATATGTATCAATAAAATTGAAAAAATGCTTAAAGAAATAAAAATAAGAATGTTCAAAATAAATTAGAGAGACAGAAATGAAATAGCATCTGTGTATTGCAGGGGAGCATAGAGAGACTGAAAGGAGAATATTAAGAGATACAGTTCTTTGTTTGTTTGCTTGGGTTTTTTGTTTATTATTACTATTAATGTTGGAATAAGGAAAATTAATGGTGATTGAAGCGATGAATACACAAATAAGTGATTATACCAAATACCATTGATTGTAGACAGTGGATAGATTGTATGCTTTATTAATATGTATCAATAAAACCGATTAAAATTTTGAAAAAATCAGTACTTACCTCTAACACAGGGTGGGGAAATGCAGACAATATGCCAAATTCAGTACCCACATTGACTTCTCTTTGTAAACAAAATTGCATTGGAACACACACACACAAATAAAGAAAAAGGGATGTCTCATTTGAACCAAGAATCTCTTTGCCAAGTAACTCCTATCTCTTGATAGCTCCCTATCTCACAATTAGACACTAATTTTT
>PVKH010040641.1:0-11040 GCA_004027955.1 Chaetophractus vellerosus | reverse complement strand
CGGTCGCGCGGTCCGTGCCGTCTTCCCACGTTGTCATAGATTTTATACTGTTTCCCCAGGCCGTATAGACGGCCGCGCCCCTCTAGCTTCCCTCCGGGGATTGAAGAGCTGAACCTGGCCAGATCCAAAGGTGACCAGCCTTCGGGCAACAAGATAGTGTCCGAATTTCCTCCTGTCTGTCCAAGTTGAGTGTCTCATTCAGGGAACGCTCCTCTCTATCCAGCGGGAGGCGACCGTAATCAGCGCCTTAACTTTTGAGAGCTGAGGATTTTCTGCACACGAGTCTCTTGTTAGCAAAAAGATAGGGGCTGTGCGGAGTCCCCTGAAAGTTTTATTTTGGGGATGGCCGAGGTCCGGCTTCCCTGGAGTTAAAGTCAATCAGTGGCCGAGGGCAAGTCGAGAATTGCTATTCATGTTATGTTCTGATAATCCCCTCCACCCCCATCGCATTGGAAATGGAAGGTGGGTGGTATGAGAAAGAGAAATTACTTACAAAGGTACTTCTCTGAATGGTGTGTAGTTAATAATAGCCAACGAGGGGGAGGAAGCCACTTAAAAGGACAAAATAGAATGTCCTGAAAACTTTAGAAAATAGAAGACAGAACATTTACGGAAGAAGAGTTACTACTGATGAAAGAAATGGGACAGTAATATTTATTCGTCCATTTTAAACGGTTTATTTAGCACCCTACTATGTGTTAATTATTGTTTTAGGCTGTGTGTGTCTGTGTGTAAGCGCGCGCACGTGCGCTCACTTTTGCCTGCCTGTGCATCGGAGCAAGAATTAACAGAGATCAAGACATTCACTATAACTGCTCTTCTGGAGTTTATATTCTAATTTAGTGGTTCCCTTAATTCATTCTGCTCACAATAGCTCTGTTTTATATGCCCATTTTACAGTTTTAGAATCTGAGATTCCAGGATTTTAAGTCATTCCTTAAGATCATGTAGCTAGCAGTAAGTGCTAGAGTCAGGATTACAAATTCTTGGCTTTCTGACTTTTACTAAACTTCACTTTCAGTACAGGAAGGAGAAAAGTGCAGGCTGTGAATTACTAAAGACAAGCCTGAGAGACTAAAAGTATTACTTTCAACATCCTGTAACTATCAATTTCCTTTCCATACATAATTTTTAAAGAAAAAAGACCAAACCTTATATCATTGTTTGAGATTATTTTTAGATAGGCATGAAAACTCTGGAATTATAATCTGAAAACTCTGGAATTATGAAATTTCATGGCTCAGGTAAATGATTAGCAATATTGGGTTTCAGTAAATGGGATAATCAGAAAATCCCATGGAATCTATCCAACCTGTTCAAGAAAGAGAAATTTCAGTGGCACTATGGAATTAAGTTACTATACAAATCTCAAATGTGTGTTGGTCTGAATCTAGGGCATACTGGAGATGCCCCAACCTGGGGTTCTTGGGAGCTCCGAGCTCACACAGAATCTCACTTTTTCCTGTGTTTCTTTCTTTATGTATCCTTTTTCTGCTTCCTTCCTCTTTCAGTTTCTGAGTTCTTGGGCAGATCTCTCCTTGGCTTTCTGGCTAACTACAGCTTTTTCATATCCCTCTTTTTTCTCCTAATTCTTATCTTCCCTTTTGAGACCAGATGCCATAAAACATCATCCTTGCCAGGAGGAGGTATCAGATTTCTTACTAATGGCTATTTCGAAGTATTTTTTTCCCTCTAGTTCTTCTATGTTAAAGGTATTTGCTTGTGGAGAAATATCTTGTGAAAATAAACTGCTATACAATACCAAATTAGAGGAAGTCCACTAAAGATATGAAAAGGATCGATATTCATTTAAAGGAAAAGTAGGAGACACATTGATTGACAGCAATGAATTCTGTATACGTGGACATTGTTTCAGTACATTAGGATTTTAAAGAATTTGAAAATAGTAATTATGTGTATGTGATTGATAACTTGAAGCTACATCTTCTAGGAAGAGTATCTGACTTAGTTGCATGGCCTTTTGAGCAGAGCAGTAAATAGCAAGTCACTCTTTCTTGTTTCACAGAACATTTGGGCTTTGTTATGGCTCTGGGGTTGGAGGTCTTATTCTAGGGTGGCCTTGAAAACCCTGAACTAAACTAGATTAGCTTTGCCTTAGAGTTGGCCAGTATTGAGAATTGATATTGGGATAATCTCAGGGTTGGGTTAGGATCACTGGGATTGCTGTGGACTGAATAGATTCACCCAAACCTCACCTCAGCCTGGATCCTCACCCCTGGGTCTGAGCACAGGCCCAGATCTGATCTCGAAGGATGGATGGTCTTTTGACTTTACGTTTCTTTTGTTTTCATAATCTGTGAATCTTCAGTTTCTGAAAATGAACTTCATATATTTTTATCCTGCCCAACACAGGAACAGAGAAGCTGATTACTTCCTTTAGATTTAGGCAGTCTTTTCAACTCCAGCTCTGTCTTTTAAGTATTAGAATTAATATAATGTAGTGCATTCAGGTAGCATATATTTAAGGCCAACTTTGTAAAGCATGAATGGGAGAGAGTGCAAGTCACAGTCTTGCAGAGCAGACACCTAAACATAATTTCAAGCAGTATGACAAATGATACTGTAGAAATAAGGTTAGAGTGCTGTGGGAACATTGCCAGTGAAAGGCCAGAGAGACATTTGAGCAGAGACTTAAAGAATAAATATGGAGGAGAAGTAGGGCATTTCAGGCAATGGGAAAGGATATGCATACATTTGGAAACATGAGAACACAAAGTGCATTAAGAGAATATTGAGAATTTCTGAGCAGCTCTAGCGTCAAGGAATGTGTGGGGAGATAACAAGAGATTGAGTCTAGAAAGTATTTGAAGCTGTAGATCAGGCCCGGAGATGAAAATCTGTTAGATTATAGTACAGAATTTTTTAGTTGAAATTTTTTTTATTAGATGAGAGGCCCAGTGTGGGCTAAGGATATAAATTTGGGGACACTATTTGAGTGACCAACCATTTATTTGAATCATGATGACAGAGTCAAGAAAGGAAGGAAAATGGGGAATGGTATAGAAATGTGAGGAATTGGAAGGTTAGGAAGTTAGTGGAGTTTGTGCTTTTTATTAATTTATCAGCTCTTTCTCAAGTACCTACTGTGTGCCAGGCACTATGCTAGGCAGTGGGGTAAAATGGTAAATAAGATGGAAATTGGCCTTGTTCTCATGATACGTAGATTCTACTAGGGAATATAACAAGTGAGGGCTGTGCTAGGAAGCACAGGGTATTTGGGGTGCATAAGTATGGGAGTACTTGACTCCAGCCTGAAGAGTTAGGAGATATTTCCTAGAAGAAGGTTTTCTGTGATCTGAATAATGAGTTGAGATTAGCCATGGGAGCAGAGATGGGAAAATGCTTGAGACAAAGGGAATAAATGTGTTTGGAGGAGAAAAGAGTTAAGGAGCTTTTAGGAAGCCAAGTGCTGTCAACATGGAGCTTGGGCTGTGAGGTGGGTGGAAGTGAGAGATGAACTGGAGAGGTAAGCAGGTGCCAAATAATGAAAGACTTTCTTTGTTAGCCTTGTGAACGAATTTGAACTTTACCCCCAGGGCAGTAGAGAGTCATTTAAGTGTTGTAAGCCAGGAAGTGATATAGATTGATAAATATGTGTATATATTTAGGATGCATTCATCTATTTTTTGAAACTTATTACCGAAAATTTCAAATATATACAAAAATAAGGAGGAGAGTAAAATAAATTCCTGTCATCCTGCTTGTACAATTAACATATGGCCAGTCTTCCTTTATTAATACTCCCATCAACTCACTCTTCCCCCATTGAATTATTTTACATCATACTATTTCAGTATGTATCACTAAAAGTTAAGGTCTCTCTTAAAAAAAAAAAACCAAAACCAAAATTACCATGATACAGTATAATTATTAAAGCTAAATAATAATTTTAACAATTATCATCATCAAATATCCAGTTATTGACTGTTTATTTTCCTTGATTGTCTCAAATATCTCTCCCCAAACAGTTGGTTTATTTAAGTCAGGATTCTAAACAAGATCCACACAAACTTTTTGAGTCTCTTTTAATCTATACATTCCCCTTCCATCTTTTTTCTTTGTCTTTTATTCAAGAAACCAGGTCATTTGTTCTGTAGAATTTTCTCCATTCTGGATTTTGCTGCTGGCAACCTTGTGAGATATTTAAATATGTTCCTTTGTCATCTGTATTTTCTATAAACTGATGATTAGATCTCAAAGCTTAATCAAATGCAGAATTTTTTGAGGGGAGCAAGAATATTTCATAGATCATATATTTCCCATTGTATCACATCAAAAGGTATATGATGTATGGTTTTTCTCTATGATGTTAAAATTGATCAGTAGGTTTATGTGAAAATTGTAACACTATGGTTGCAGAGAAATAATCAGGAGGTGATACTGACAGGACTCTAATTGGACAGAGTGAAAGGGGAAAAGTCTGATCACAATCAGGTTTGAACTAGGTAAATGATGTTTGGGAAGATGGGAGGAACCGGTTGAGGGGAAAGGGGGTTTGCTTTGGGGCATGTTGAAATTCTGTTCAGCTTTTGCTTATGGGGAGAGGAATTAGGTTCAGCCTTTTGATAGGAATGTTAAAGAATTGTGAACAGATTTTTAAACCACCACAGTTGCATTTAGGGGAAAGGCAGAGGGAAAAGCCTGCACAGGAGAGTGAAAAGGAATAGCCAGAGATTAAGAGAAAAACCAGAAGAATGTGACAGTCATAGAAATCAGGGAGGGAATAGTGAGTTGGCTTGAATACTCTGAGAAAATTGGATAGATGAGGTTTAAAAAATATCTATTGGATCGATCAACTTGGATATCCTTGATGCTAGTAAGAGCAGTTTCTGTGGACTAGTGAGTGTGGAAAGCAGATTGGAATGTTTTCAAGAGTAAACAGGAGGTGAAAAGTAGAGAAAATGAGTTAGATTGCTCAAAATGTTTGGTTGTGAAAAGAGTAGGGAGTGGGTATGTAAGGCACTGAGGGAAAGGGCATACAGTAGTATGCGTCAGTGTTGTAGGGATGGGAAGCAAGGTCCATGTTAAGAATGAAGGTAGACAGGGTGTTTGGGGGGGGGGGTGATGTGTGGGAGCCCTGTATGATGTTATGCATGTTTGTTTTGTAAGATCACGATATTCACTGAACACTTATAGTTTATGTATGTTCATGTATGAATGATACACTTCAAATAATTGTTTAAAAAATAAAACAAAAAATATATCAAAAAAAAAAAAGAGAGAATGAAGGTAGAGTCAGCACTTAAGAGTGTGGTAAAGATTTAAAACAATGGCCTTGGGAACTGTTAAAAGGAATAAGTAGGGACAAGTTAATCAGGTTGTGTGAGGAATTAGTTGAGATTACAAAACATGATTTGTTTAGTCATTACCCATGAATGTTTGGTGCTTTTTCTTGATTTGTATTGTGTTTGTAACTTTTTGGAGAAGGTTAGAAACAGTGAGTTAGTTATTTGAGCCACTGAAGGTGTTCTTTGGAGCTATTAGAGAAATCATGTTTGTTCTTTGTTTTTTTCACGCACTGACTGGAAGAGACTCTTAATGACTGTGCATTTTAAAAGCACTGTCTGTCAAAACACATTTAAGTATTTGGCAGTCCTTAGCAAGGTCTAGAAGATGATAATAAAAATCTACCACATAGATATAGGTAGATAGAAAGATATATGGTTAGGTAGAATGATACATCACATGTGGCAAAATGTTAAAAGTTGGTGGATCTGGGTATCTGGATGGAGGATATGTTGGAGTTCTCTGTATGGGTTTTATTATTTTTGTAACTGCCCTGTAAATTTGAAATTATTTCAAAACAAAAAGTTTAATTTAAAAAATCTATCTAATTCTTAGATTTAGGGTTTTGGAAAGTTTAAGTATATATATTTTTTCTTGCCAAGATGTAAAAAAGGTTGTCTGTGATTCTCGAGAAAGGTATCAGCACTATTCTTATCAAATAATTAAAAGTGAATTTGTACTTTTCTAAATAAGCTATTCTTAAATATACCAAATGTGATTTTTCAGCAAAAGTTAAGTTTACATGGTACATTTTCATACTCCTAATCTAATAAAGTAGCTTTAAAATTGTAAAAGGAACAAAAAATTTTGCATCCAATCTCAATGCTCCAAAAAAGAAAACAAAAGAAATTTCTCTAATATGGTAAGCAGTATTTGTGGGAGGAAATATGTGGAAATTTTATATCTTTTGCTTTCTATGACTACTCTAGCCAGTCCTTGTTCCCATAATTCTTTTGGGCATTTAGTCATTTAATTATGGGCATAACATCTGTTATAATTAACTAATCATATCACCAGTACTTTCTTTATCTGTCCAGAAAGCTTGTGAATTCCTTGATGGCAGTACCAAGCATTATAACCTTCAAGCATAATAGTGTGGCATATGTTCTTGTAGTTAATGGAATGTTCAAGGCCCTTCAAATTAGGTTTAGAGGTGAGTTGCAGAAGGCTGTTTGGAATTGCTGCTTACATAGTCCTTTAAATTTTGCAGAATATACTAATAGCAAATATGTATGTTTCCATAGTTTATGTGAAACCTGATTGAGCTTATATTAACAATATTGGATTTTGTTTAATCTTCCAGAGCCTGCAGAACTGAACTGTATAGGATTTTTTGCTTACTGTGTTTTTCAGCCAAGAAACACTGTTGCAAGCAGTTTTGTTGATGGCAATAATTTGGGGAAAGACAGAAAGTAAAGTTGTTCTTAATTTTGCCACTCTTATATGTGGCAATTGTAATGGGATTAGATTTCCAAATAATTAAATAATCCCAACCAAAACTAGACCAATGCATAAGCGATTTAAATTAAGGATTGAATTCCTTTCAGTGCTTTATAGAGAAAAAAAAACAAAACCGAAATACAAAAAACAAACTAAACAAATGGCCAACCCAATAATTTTCCTTCTCATCTACTTGATAAAGGATTATCTTCTTAAACTAGTTTAGACTTCCTAAAATAAAAGGGAATTTACTCCAATGTGTTTTGAAGTATTCATAATGAATTTTTTTCCCTTTCATATAACAATGTTAAGATCATCATATAAATTGATTTTCTATATGCTGGTTTTGTTCAGATTAAGCCCCTTTCCAAGATTGTCCACTTATCTCATTTCTTGTATTTTAGTGGTATTATGGCACAGCTGGGAGAATAAAATACTAGGTAAATATTTGCTCTGTAATCTCTCACTTCTTCCCTTTTCTCCATCACTCATAGATGTCATGCTTCACCATAAACAATAAAGCCCATTTGGTGGGAGCACCCTCAACTCAGTGTACTTCCACCTGTTAGTTTACCTACTTTCCTGCCTATGCTCGCCTGCATCATTCCCCCATTATATTGGAAGAAGTACTCCTCCTTTGTTCTGGGTTCCTTCTGTTCCCAAATTTTTCAAGGACCTCAGTCTAGATAAATGAGATAGAGAAAGTTTTTTTTTTCTTTTTTCTATTATTATTGTTATGTTATTATTTTGCAATGCAACAGTTAGACATTTTAGTTGTAACAATTTCGTACAGAGATTTTTAGTTAATTTTTGGATTGCGTTTTGCTTTTTCTTTCTTTTTTTTAATATTGCTTCTTTGAGATATACATGCAATTCACATAAAGAATACAGTTCAATGGATTTTAGTATATCCTCAGAATTGTGCATCACAACAATTGATTTTAGAAAATTTTCACCACCCCAAAATGAAACCCTGTGTCCATTAGCAGTCACTCCCCATTTCTCCCCAACTCTCCATCCCCAGCTGTAGGCAACCACTAATCTACTTTCTGTCTCTATAGATTTGCCAATTGTGGAATTTCATATACATGGAATTATATAATATGTGTTCTGTGTCTGCCTTCTTTCACTTAGCATAAGGTTTTCAAGGTTCATCCATATTGTAGCACATTATCAGTACTTTATTCCTTTTTATGGCCAAATAATATTTCATTGTATGGATATACCACATTTTGTGTATCTTAATCAGTTGATGAACATTTGGTCTGTTTAAAGTTTTGGCAATTAATGGCTAATGCTGTGAACATTTTTGTACACATATTTGCATGAATAAGTTTTCATTTTTTAACAAATGAATTTTATTGATACATATTACTAAGATACAGAGTGTAATTACTGAGTCACGTGGTAACCTTTAATCTTTGTGGAACTGCCAGACTGTTTTCCAAAGTGGGTGCATCATTTTATATTCCCGCCAGTGGTGTTTGAGTGTTCCCGTTTCTCTGCATCCTCACCAATACTTGTTATTATCTGCCTTTTCGATGATAGCTATCCTAGTGTGTCTGAAGTGGTATACAGTTGTGATTTTGATTTGCATTTCCCTGATGGCTATTGACATGGAGCATCTTTTCATGTGCTCATTTCCCATTTGTATATCGTTAGAGAACTATCTTATTCAGAACCTTCATCCATTTCTTTGGGGTTGTCTTTTCATAGTTGAGGTGTAGGAGTTCTTTTTTATTTTATTAAAAAAATTTTTTTTAGGTGGTACTGGGGATTGAACTTGGAACCTTGTATATGCATAGCAGAACTTGGAACCTTGTATATGCATAGCAGGCGCTCAACCACTGAGCTACACCTGCTCTTTGTAAGAGTTCTTTATATATTTTAGACACAAGTCCTTTATCAGATATATGATTTGTAAGCATTTTCTCGCTTTCTTTGGGTTGTCTTTTTACTTTCTTGATGATGTCCTGTGGAGCACAAAATTTTAAAATTTTGAAGATGTCCAATTTACTTATTTTTCTTTGTTGTTTGTGCTTTCGGTATCATATTTAAGAAACAGTTGCCTAATCTAAGGTCACCCTATCTTTTCTTCTAAGAAGTTTTATAGTTTTACCTCTTATATTTAGGTCTTTGGTCTATTCTGAGTTAGTTTTTATATAAGATGTGAACTGGGGGGTCCAAATTCATTCCTTGCATGTGGATATCGGTACCATTTGTTGTAAAGAATGTTCTTTTCCCCCATTGAATTGTCTTGGCACCCTTGTCAAAAATCAATTGTCAGGGAAGTGGATGTGGCTCAAGCAATTGTGGTCCCACCTACCACATGGGAGGTCCTGGGTTTGGTTCCTGGTGCCTCCTGGAGAAAGCAGACTGGCACGATGGGCTGATGTGGCAAGCTGACACAACAAGATGATGCAACAAGATGACGCAACAAAGAGACACAAAGAGGAAAGACCATGAGAGACACAACAAACCAGAGAGCTGAGGTGGCTCAAACAATTGAGCACCTCTCTCCCACATGGGAGGTCCCAGGTTCAGTTCCTGGTGTCTTCTAAAGAGAAGATGAGCAGACACAGAGAGCACACAGCAAATGGATACAGAGAACAGACAGCGACTGCAGACAACACGGTCGTGGGGGGAATAAATAAATAAAATAAAATAAAATAATCAATTTTCAGGGGTAAATGTGACTCAAGCTGTTGAGCACCTGCTTTCCACATGGGAGGTCCCAGGTTTGGTTCCTGGTGTCTCCTAAAAACAAACAAACAAAAAGAACAAGCAAACAAACAAAAAAACCAACTCAGGGGAGCTGATGTGGCTCCATGGTTGAGCGCCGGCTTCCCACATACGAGGTCCTGGGCTCAATCCCTGGCCCTGGTACCTCAAAAAAAAAAAAAAAAAAAATCGGCCATAAATGTGAGGGTCATTTCTGGACTCTCAATTCTGTTACATTGATCTGTATATCCTTATGGAAGTTCAACACAGTCTTGATTACTGTAGCTTTGTATTTAGTTTTTTTTTTTTAACAAATCAATTTTATTGATACATATTAATGAAGCATAAATCCATCCAAAGTATACAATCAGTGGTATTCGGTGTTTTTTTGTTTGTTTGTTTTTTGTGTTTTAGGCAGTACCAGAGATTGAACCTGGGTCTTCATACATGGGAAGCAGGTGATCAACCACTGATCTACACCCGCTCCTCTATATTAAGTTTACTTTATTTCTTTTTTTTTCCATCTTTTTTTTTTTCCTGTATTAAGTTTTGAAATCAGAAAGTGTGTCTCCAGCTTTGTTATTTTTCAAGATTCTTTTGGCTATTCTGAGTCCCTTGAATTTTCATATGCATTTTAGGATATATTGACTTTTCATCAACAAATATACATGCTCATATCTCTCCCAAGTTGAAAAATGTCTTCCTGAAAATTATATCAATGCCTTGCAATAGTCAAATCTATGGAAAGGGTTTTCTACATCCATCTTGCATTCATTCTGCAGCAGCCTTTTTTTTTTCCTCCACATTCTGCTGAAGCTCCTAGCAGAGGTGTCCAATGATAGCTTTCTTGGTAAAGCCAGTGGGCATTTTTTCACTCTTAATCTTACTAGAGCTGTCTGCAGCATTTGATGACACGGATTATTCTTTTAAAGTTTTAAAACAATAGTTTATTTTTCTTGAAGAAATAAAAACATGCTCATAATTTTAAAAAAATGATTCAAACAATTTTGAAAGGTATAAACAGTAAACAGAAAAAATTAAAAGTCCTACCTGAAATCCCACCTGTTAGTATTTTGGATAATAGTTTTCCCAACAACTCTTTATTCTTAAATACAAATGTATTATATTTTACATAAATGGTATCATTTTATGCATGATATTTTATAACATAAAATTTTTCTATATAATTTGTTGTACTGTCTTGTATTGCATTTCTTCAAGTGGGAAAGTAAACAAAGGATAACCTTTTCCCTTCATCATTACTTCAAGTCATGTGACTTTGGGAGATTAAGATTCCTTTGCTGTTTGTGTTGGTGTTAGCGAAGCTACCAGTGCTGCTTAGTGCTAAAGACTAAAATGAGGTCCCTTGCTCAGGATTTTTGTCTTTTCATTTCTTGGTTGGATTCTTGGCACTTGATTAGGTGTCAGTTTCAGATTGCTAACTTTCATTGAGCCTTGAATCAGTTTTCTATTACTGCATAACAAACCACTCCAAATTTAATATGTAGTGTAAAACAATAATCTGTATTATGTCTCGTGGTTGTGGGAGTTACTTAGGCTCAGCTGGGCAGT
>PVKH010040640.1:0-11033 GCA_004027955.1 Chaetophractus vellerosus | reverse complement strand
GATCCAAAATCTCTCCAAAAATGAAGCATTCATGTTATCTTTATCTACTATAACCCCTGTTTAACTAGGAAGATTTTGTATGATCTTCTGTGAGCACATAACAATTTAACAAAGTTAGCTCCTTGGGCTTTGGCCTTATATTTTTTCATTTTCTATTTTCTTTGAGCATAGTTTTAGGAATCATGTTACTCTAAACTGAGACAACTGAAACGAGAATAATATACTTTTACTGACTTTGAAACAAAAGACTTCAAACTTCAGGATTTTAAGATTATTAACATATTTTCTGCCTTGGCCATGAAAAAGTATTACCAAACCTCCTTGAGTATTGAGTTAATAAGAACCATATATTAAAATAATCTCTAAGATCAGAATTTTCCATTCATTTTCTTAATTAAAGAAAGCTACATTTAAAATATACATGTGTTCTGCCAACCTTTCCATTTCTTTTTCAAAATATTGGTAATATAATGCTTTCAAGTATTCAGAAATATATTCTAAAGCATCAAAATAAAGATAAATTAGAAAACAAAATCAGTTCTCCTCCATTTTATTTACCTAGCTGCTAAAACAAATACTGTATAATGAGATGCCTTAACAACAGGAATTTATTGGCTCACTGTTTCAGAAGCTAGAAGTCTTGTTTCCTTCTGGGAACAGTATCTTCTGGCTGGATGGCTAACTTGGGGATTCTTTAGCTTTTTTGTCACATGGCAAGGCACATGGTGGCAGCTGCTTTTTTTCTATCTGGGTTTCATTAACTTCTAGCTATTACTTATGGATTATTTCTCTGTGTCCAATTTCCCTACCAGTGGCCTTCTTTATAAGGTATCCAGTAATACAATTTAAACCTATCCTGATGCATTTGGGCCACACATTAACTGAAGTAACCTCAGCAGAAGGTCCTATTTACCATGGGTTCATACTCACAGGAATGGATTAAGATTAAAAACATCTTTTTCTGGTGTGCATAACTCCAAGTCACCAAATCCTCATTATTTTGTGATTAGTTGGTTGACTCAGAATATCTTTTACAGTGTTAATGATTGGTCGCATATTTGGAATATAGTTTTGGAAATATTTTTAGTTGTGATTAATATTCAAAGAGTATTGCTGGGATGGCTAAAAATAAATAGACTGTAAATATCAAGTGTTGGCGGGAATGTGGAGCAACTGAGATTCTTGTATGTTTCTGTTGAGAGTATAGAATGGGACAAGCAATGGGAAAAGAGTTTGGAAATGTTTTAATAAATTTATTTATATACATACCCATGCAATGATTTTATTTCTATGTACTTATCTATAAAAAATGAGAACATTTGGCCACAAGATGACATACTAAAATATTCCTATTAGCTTCATTCTGTAATAACCCCAACCTGGATACAACCTAAATATCCATCTTTAGGTAAATGGACTAAAAATTGCAGTAATGAAAGAGTGAAAATATCAAGAAAATTTGTTGTCTATTATCATTTGAGTTGGCTAATGGCTAATGTTGAATTTTAAAGAACTGCTAATGTTATACAGAGAGTTCCTTTTGCATTAAAGTTTATAGCTATGTTGATTTATTGGCTAAATTGGGGCACTTTTGAGAGTGAAAACGGAAACTATTAATAATTTTACTGAGTCGACAGGAATAAATAAGGATGTTTTTGGGCAAATTGGTTATTATTGTTAGCCTAGTCATGCCGTACTTCCATACACAGTGATCTCAACGATTATATAGCATTGACTTGTCCATGCTAACTCATTTCTTGCAGGTCTTCTTCAGGTTATTTGCTCACTGACTTAGGCAGTGAAGATGCTGATTATTTGAATCTTTGGAAAGTTCAAGGGCAGCTGACAATTTTCAGGAACAGTCAGGTGCCAGATAGCATGTGATTTCTTTCTCAGGCAGTGACTAGAGCATGCTACTGTTCTCCCAAAGTCTGACTATGATGGAAATATTTTCAAAATGCAACAAGGATACAAAAAATGGGCGTTAAAACCAATTTGGGGCAGGAAAGGCTTCCTGGAGAAGGTGATACTAGAACCGAGTTTTTAAGGATAGGTAGGCCTTATATAGGCAAAGAAAAGAAGAAAGTGGTTCCTGACAAAGGAATAAGGAAGGGGAAAAGTGCTATAGTTTCAAATAGCATGACATATTTAAGAATGTGGAAGTAGATAGGTACTGCTAAGAGGAGAGTGCGTAAGGTGAGAGGATAGGTGAAAGTGATGGTAAAAAAGTCTTCTACATTCAGGTTTTCTATAAAAGAAATTTTAGGTTGTATATATGTTACTAGAATAAAAATTAAAAAAACAACAATATAAGACTGTTCAACACAATCAGTGAACCCTATTGTAAGTAATAGTACAATTATAGTTAATAGTACAATTATAAAAATGTTCTTTCATGAATTGTAACAAATATACAATGCTAATGCAAGGTGTTAATAATAAGGAAGTATATGAAAACTCTGTATTTTATGTATGCTATGCATTACTTTTTTGTAAACCTACTTCTTTAATAAAAAAAAGGAAAAAGTATGTTGTGGGAGGTATGATATAAACCCTGTTCTTAAGTACTTTAGTAGGCAGTTAATTAAAGACAAAGAAGCGAAGGATAGCACCAATTTTCTCACTGGAGTATTGGAGTATTGGATGGTTTTTAAAGAATGTTCCAGGCATAGCAATCTTCTTATTTAATGCAGTTTTATTGAAACCTATGCAAACATTAGACATCTTTAAATATTTTAACACTTATGTATAAGTTAGTTATTGCTGTGTAACAAACTACTCCAAAACACAGTAGCTTAAAACAGCAGTCCTTCATTATTGATCATAAGTCTATGGTAAGCTGTGCAACTGTTGTGTACACTCATGTATCTGTAGTCATCTGTGGGTGGGTAGATGTCGCTGCTAATTTTGCTTGCATTCTATCACATGTATGACATCAACTGGTTGTCAGTTGGTCTAGAATTGTCTCAGTTTATCTCCACATTGCCTCTTATCATTTAGTAAGCAAGCCTGAATTCTAGGGAGATAGAAAATATTATAGATCTTGAAATCTGAAAGGAAAGATGGTGGATAAAAGAGCATGGGGTATAACTTTCCATGAAACAGGAATACTAGAGCAAAGGCCAGAGAATACATGGAGAGTTAGAAGATATAATAAAGAAACTAGCCTAATTTAAGCAAAGGGATATGTATTAGTCCACTCTGGCCCAAATGATGCTACATAGAAAACTATCCCCAAATTCAGTGGCTTATAATAGTAAGCATTTATTGCCTGCGGTTTGACTGATCTAGCAAAGGCAATACCAGGTAATTCTGATCTGAACTCTTGTCACTGAACTTGGCTCCAGGCAGTGGACTAGCTTAAGACAGTTGCATGAATAATTTGTCCTGGTCCCAGGCTGAAGGGGCATCCACTACTAGAGACAAGCTGTTAAAGCAGCTGATCTCAATAAGTAACCCAAGCCAAACCACACAAGCCCATTTCAAGTTTCTGCTCATATCACATCTGCTGATTTCCCATTGGCCATGGTCAAACCCTATATCAATCGAGCAGTGAGTGACATATACTCCATTCACAGTGGGAGGAGGAGAGGAGTGATTATTTTATGAACAGTAACCTAAAATATCAAAGGATATTTTTGGTGAAGTCAGGGAGAAATGAGTACCTAACATAAAAACCAAGTGAAAATGTAATTTAGGATGAATACTTAAGTTGAAATCAGAGTGGGTTGCAGCTTGTGTTTTCCAAGAAGGCCACACCAAGATCTCCCGTATCACATAGTCTCCCAGAGATACAATGTGATACCAATCCCCACCCCCAAGGAGAGGTGAGGTCTATATCCTCCTCCCCTTGATTGTGAACC
Source organism: Chaetophractus vellerosus (assembly GCA_004027955.1). Lineage (NCBI taxonomy): Eukaryota > Metazoa > Chordata > Mammalia > Cingulata > Chlamyphoridae > Chaetophractus > Chaetophractus vellerosus. The sequence continues at coordinate 7,170 of PVKH010040640.1, read as the reverse complement.
AGCCCTAGGACTGGTCAATAAAAAATATACAGTGAAAATGATGCTGTGTTATTTCTAAGCCTAGCTTATAAAAGGCCATGGAGCTTCTGCCTGCTTCTCTGTAGCTATCACTTTAGGGTCTTAATCCCTTGGCTTTCATGTAAACAATCTAGCTATCCTGGGGCTTCTTTGTTGTGATGAGACCAAAGTAGGTCATGTACAAAGGCCACATGGACAAGCTTTGACACTACAGAAAAAGAGAGTGACGTCTCAGGCCCCAAGCTGCTTCAGTCCCACCATTCCAACTCCAGCCACCATCTGATTCCAACCTCATGGGGGACCCCATGTCAGAGCCACCAAGTCTACCATTTCCTGAATTACTGACCTCCAGAAACTGTGAAAGACAATAAAATGGTTATATTGCGCGAAGCTACTAAGTTTCAGAGTGATTTGTTGTGCAGCAATATATAATCGGAAAAATAAGGTAGGGTATATCAATGCCAGGGAGAGAAATTTGATGTAAGCTTAATAAGCAATGGAAGACAATGCGTTTGCTGGCAGGACAGCAGGATAGACGTAGTGTTTGAAGAAGTTAAGGCAAATGACAGCGTGAGGCATCACCTCAGGGCAGGAGTGGGGAAACGGTTTCAGAGTGTTTCATGTATCAAATGAACAGTCTTTGGCAAGGCTGCAATTTTTCTATTTACAGAAACATTTCTCATTTGGAAATTCTAATGTTTTAAAAAAGTTAAATATAAGGTGTATTGGTGGAAATTTATTCATGTTTTAAAGATCTTAGACTCTTAATGAACATCCTATGAGTCATTTTATGAAAAATAGATTTATCTCCTCATAAATCTGCTTCATGAATATGGATTTCATTAATTGGTTCAATGACCTTATCTATTAGTCACTTTGTTCATTACTTTAAAATCTCCACTTAACACTGCTACTCTGTGGAAAACATGTTTTATTAGCATCATACCACATAAAATTAATGAGCTAATATCAAGCCTTTTTCTAAAAATGATTTAATGCAGTAAGTTTTAGTATACATGTCAGCAGTTAGTGTATTGTACAACTTGGTACCCTTAAGTCCAATGCCATTAGCACATTTATTATGTCAAGGTTGTGAGACTGGATACACATTTATATTATGGCTGGTGTTTAATAGAAATCTCAAACTGTGAAGCATGTGATTCTACAGTATGTAACCCACGAGGTAGTTTTTTTTTTTTTCTTTCTCACTCATTGAAGACTGCCTCCCTCTACTACATTAGAAAAAAAAGAGGGGTTGTCTCACAGCTGCCCTTATCATTCCCGCCAGGAGCGGCTCTTCAACATTATCTGCCCTTTCCTTCTGTTCCCTGCTCTGCCAGGAGCCATCACTCACTTCATTGCTGTTCACCAGCTGGAACTTCTTGACAAAGAACCCTCAATTCATGCTGCTTCCTGCCTTCGGAGCCAGCTGAGAGGTGTATGTGGGGCGGGCCACCTGTCTCTTCACTGCCCAGTCATTTAACTCTCTAAAGCTTTACTGTAGGAAGCGCTCACAAAGTATCAGTCTTCTCCAGGTGGTAAGTAAAGAAAATCTTAACCGAGGAGCAAAAACTTTAAACTGTACACCCAAAATTTGATTCCCAGTGACCTAAAAGCATTCTAGAACTTAAACATCTGTACTCCTAGTGTCCTCTGGAATGTGTCCTCAGTCTTGTATCCATGCATCTCCCTGAGAGAGATTTTCTCCTTTTACTAATCTCCACCATTGAAGGTTTGCTCTTCTTTTGGAAAATCTCACTTGCTAACCACATATCCAGCCACAAGATTGAGCCCCTTGTTTTACATTGTTCAAAGTCTGAGTTACTTATTCAAGAACAATGATGGGGACACCAGCAGGACTTTTGGTGGTGGCCTTTGGGGCTGTCAAGTGTTGCACGTGGTTCATGATAGGGGTGAACTCTCTAAATCTTATTCTCTTCTTCATTTATTCACCAATTTGCATTGCTGACTCTATTCTTAACATTGTAGAATCTTCTGCTCCTCTCCCTTCATCCTCATCTCCCAAGATCAAATACTAATTATCAGAAATTATATGGTGTATTAGTCAGGGTTCTCCAGAGGAAAAGAACCAGCAGGATTCCTACATATAGGTTTATTGTAGGAATCAGCTCACATGACCATGGAGACTGGCAAGTCCAAATTCCATAGGGCAGGCTGCAAGCTGGAAATCTGATAAAGGTGAAGTTGGGTTTTCCAGAGGAAGCTGGTTGGCTGAAACAGAAGCAGAAATTCTTCTGACTTCTGAAATCCTGTTTCAGCTCTTAAGACCTCCAATTGTTTGGGAGAGGAAACCCCCCCCTCCCCATTGCTGAGGTCAATCTCCTTTATTGATTGCAGACTCAATCTGCCATAGATGCAATCAAATCTATCCATGACATACCTTCAGAGTAACAGTCAGGCCAGTGCTTGCTGGACCAGCAACTGGACACCACGACCTAGGCAAGCTGACACGTGAAATTAACCATCACATAGAGCCCATATTTCTATTGAGAGAGAAAAAATATATTCCTAACTAATGGAAATGCTGCTTCACATTATTTTGCAAGCACTGTTAGTTCACTGTTATAAGTTGAGCTGTGTCCCCTTAACAGATATGTTTGTCTTAAAAAAAGTTCCCATAAATGAGACCTTATTTGGAAATAGGGACTTTGAAGATGTGATGAGTTAAGATGAGGTCAAACTGGCTTATGATGGGCCCCAATCCAATATGACTGGTGTCCCTATAAAAAGGGGGGAGGAAACAGCGTACAGAATCTGCAAAAGCCATGTGAAGGTGGAGGAGGCAGAGTGACGCATTTAACCAAGATCACCAAGGATTGCTGCCAACACCAGAAGCTAGAAGAGGCAAGGAAGGATTCTCCCCTACAGGTTTCAGAGGGAACACGGCCCTGCCAACACCTCGATTTTGGCCTTCTAGCCTCCAGAACTGGGAGAACACTTCTGCTGTTTTAAGCCGTCCAGTTAATGGTACTTTTTAAGGCAGCTCTAGGAATTTAAAATATTCACTTAGTTCGATCTTCCTCTCTACCTCTTTCACATTTTGTCACTTCAGGTCTGTTTAGAATTAAAAATAGGTTTGTTAGTGCCCATATAACTTCTAAAATGATCACTCTTTTTAAATGATCACTCTTTTTTAGCTACAGAAAAGATTTAGGGAAATCTAGAAATAAACTCAAATGTCTAAAACTCATAAACCTTCCTTGTCTGTAAGAATAGGAAAGGATTGTTTTGGTTTTCCATGAAAAAGAAGGAAATCCTGGGTAAGATCTAATTCTTTTTGTTTGGTTCCTATTTATATCCTATTTTATTCATTTATTCATGAGTTTAGAATATTTTAAATGCCCATGGGTTCACCATGAGAAGGTTTGGGATAAGTGCATTCTAGAGAGGAAGGTGCAACGGTTGGAAAGATAGAAATCACTTTAGAGTGTTTGAAGAAGGCAAAGAGGACCAACATGCCTGGATTGTAGTTTATATCTTAAATATGTTCCCGATACTTTTATGTTACAAAATAAGGAATGGGGAGATGAACATATCTTATGTTTAAAATCTCTGTATTTTTACTTGGGAGAAGAACTGGGATTGGAAGGATGTTTAGGTTTTCTTCCCTTCACCAGCAACAGCATCCAAGACCCACCCCATGTCAGGGAAGACTGGAGATAGAAGAGAATAAGTTGTTGGGGAGAGTGATATAGAATATTTCATACCTCTTCAGAAAGGGAATATAAGAAAAATTGGAGTACCGTCTTTTTTAACTTTCTTCCCCCAGAGAATTTAACTTGATTCAGTGTAGTTCAGTTTCTGATGTGCTGATCTTGAAATCTATACTTTAGCTAATATATTACTTTCTCCTTTTTGGGAGAGTGAGTCTGTAATGTGTTTAATGGTTCCGGTAGAACAGTGGGAGAAATTTATTAATAAAAGATTTTGGAAAAAGAAGTAGGAGACAGAAGCTGGCAAGATTTTTAGTGTCAGCATGCAAATAATCCCACTGCAGGGTTTTGCTGTCTCCTGCCAATCTCAAAGATTCTCCCAGCCGTCAATCACTGGGATGTCTAGGCCCTGCCGATGACAGAGAACTTGGTAAGGAAATGTTGCCTGCTCTATGCCGGAGGCATTCTGTTTTCTTTAGCAACAGAAAGTATTGTCTATATGATGGAATATCACAACATGCTTGCTTGAAGCTTTCAAAGCCAAATAAAACATTTTCCCTTTTCTTCTGACAGAAAGGAAAATTCTTTCCAGTATATTTATTGGTTTTCATGTACTTTATACTTAAGAAAGTATCTCTATGTATGTAGAGGAGACACTGAGGTAAGGTGAACTCTTTTGTTTTCCTTTTTAAAACCCTGTGGAAAACAAAATAATTGTTAGATTTTAATTTCAGTTATTACTTTCAACTCTAAGTTTTTTGTAGAATCTTACTGGTTTAAAAATACACATTTATAAATGCACATATATACAAATATACATGGATTTGTATATATATGTGTGTGTATATATTTATACACACATATACCCTAAATGTATATATGTATACACATATCATATACACACTATGCAAACATATATGTGTATTTGTATATATAAATAATGTCTGTGTATAGGTATATGCATATATATTTATAAGTGAGTTTTGCTTATTGTAAAACATTTTCTAAATCTTACAAATTTCTTAAATATGGAATATCTCAGTGGGTATAGGTATATGCATATAAATGTTTAAAACTAAGTTTGCTAATTGTAAAACATTTCCTAAATCTTACAAATTTCTTAAATATGGAATATCTCAACTACAAATTTTAATCAAGTCAAAATACTCAAATTTAATTTGTTATTCAACTTAAAAATAATCAGTTACACTACAAAATTTGAAGATCTTCATTTCTTTGCCATTCAGTAAGCATATGGTATAGTTGCTTTCTAGTTCATATACAGAATTTTGCAGAGTCATTGTGAAATTACCAAACACAGATAGGACTTTATGTGCTGGCTATATTCTGAGTGATTGTCTATGAAAGAGAGAATTTAGATGTTAACTGGAGGAGCTGAAAACCTAGTGGAACTGCCATGTAAGAGTGGTACTGTCAGATGTGTAATATATAATGAGGTATATAATGAAGTATCTCTGAATCTATTTGTTCATGGACTGCTGGCTTTGCTCAGAGCTTGGAGACCCAGGACAAATGGCTTCCCAATGAATGGAGAGAAGGGTTATACCCGCTGTCATGACTTTTGTCTCTTACCGTATTACCATTCCTTTAACTTAAATGTGCCATCTGAGACCTCCATGGTGGCCTCCGTGGCTGCCTGCACCTGAACTCTGATGTTGCTGATTTATTCATAGCAGTGTCAATAGTGAGTTCAATATTTTCATCTATATTTATGAAAATTTTTAGATGCATTACATCTATAATTAGTGGAATTTTAAGAATTGTTTTACATATAAACTGGATGTAAAAGAGCCATATTTCTAGTATTTGAAAAAATAAGAACCAATAGGAAAAACACAGATGTTATTGCATTCAGATATCTTATTGAAGAGGCATTTTGTTTATTTTTACTTATTTAAACAGAACTGGCCAAGCTATCTTTAATTAAATTCGGTTATATCCTTCTCTTATTGGTGAGTTCAGTCATTCCATACGTCTGTGAACACAGCCTAAGGAGCAAACACAATTTTGGCTGTTGACATAAAGAAATTGAATCCTAGCTGATAGCAATCATATCTCCTACTTTCATATCCCCTTCTGTGTCCTCTCCCAAGAACATAGCCCAATATTAGACCATCAGTAAATTCTCAGCGAATGCTTTGTATTAGTGTGAGAGCTGAAAAGAAATCTATTTATATCTGTCTATCACCTATCTATTTATTTATCTCTCTCTCTCTCTAATCTATTATCTATCATCTGTCATCTAACTATTCTCTGTCCCCACTTTAAATCTGCCTAATGTTGTAGTTTTGGGGACAGAATTTTTTCCCTCAGCAATGCTAATGAACACAACTTATAACATTATTAGTTGATTTAAGTTAAAGGAATGATGAAACAAACCAATTTTTAATAGGTAATTTGCTTGATACAGTCTTATTACAATGTCATAGGTGCTTGGAAACCCAATACATTTCTCTTAATTAATGCAATCCTACTAGAGAAAACTTTTCTGCCACTTATTATTTTCTGAGATTAAGATTAAGCAGGTGCCCGCTCTTTATTATTATGAAGATTATTAATGAAGACCACCGTAACATTTGTTGGGCGATAATTATCCATGGATTTCTTGTGATTCTGTATATCTTGGGAGCAGAGACACTGACAGTTTTTGCTCTGGACTATTTTTTTTCTAGGATATTTGTATAACAAACAGCCTTGGATGGTAGAGATAGTATGGCCTCTGGAGCAATGGTCAGGTTTGCTTGTGGCCCATCATTTAACAGATTGGAGCTTCCTAAGCTCAGAGTCACTCAGCTGTGATGCAAACCTACTATGTTCACAGCAACCACTTCAGCCCCACCGCATCACCCACTAAGGAGACAAGGGGAACTAACATCACCATGTAGCTTACGCTGTGAGTAATGAAGTCCTTTGTTTCTATCCCAGGAGTCTTGGGACTTTGTTCAGCACCCATAAAACTGTAGCAAGCTAATTTGTTTTAATGACAATGGGACAAAATCTCAGGCCCTTCACAGTTCTTGACAAACTTTTAATGAGATAAGCATAATCACATAATAGTAACTTTTTGCCAAGGACAAGGCAAGTTTAAGGGTCCTATAAAAAAGTCTCCTTGGATCCTTTCTTTCTAATTAAACATTCAATTCTCTTATTTGTCAATTTTGGCCAAGAATATTTAGTCTAAAGAAAAGATAAACAAGCTAAAGAAAAGGAAGTTTGCATAAGGTCTAGATGGCTTTCCTAGGGTAAGATCAACTCCAAATAGATAGCTCCAGTCACTAAGTACATAGAATGCCAAATTTGTCTGATTCCTAACAGAAAGAGATATGGGCTTTTGTTCAATAAATACCTTGACCATAATTTATTATCAGTCTTCTTTTAATGGAGGGCAAATTTTAGCCATATCAATAATTATTCGTGGTTTAGTAACCAGTAGTGCATTTGATATATTTTTTCCTAC
>PVKH010040639.1:0-11043 GCA_004027955.1 Chaetophractus vellerosus | reverse complement strand
GGTGCTGCCACTTTGTCAGACATAGAGGATGAAACCTCAAGCCACAGATGACTCTCAGACTTTAAAATCTAATGGAGTTTGTCCGTATGGGTTTTGGAATTGTTTTCCTTCCCATTTTTTTCCTTCTGAAATGGGAATTTCTATCTGATGCCTGTCCCTCACTTCTGTATTGGAAGCAAATACCCTGTTCTCTAGGTTTCATAGATCCATGACAGAGGAAAAGCATATTTAGGACAAACCACACCCTTAACTAATTTTGGTGAGACTTTGTAACTATCATTGTTTTGAAATGACATAAGGCTTTTGAGATATTGTGATGGAATGAATGTATTTTGCTTGTAAAAAGAACATTTATTTTGGGGGTCCAGAAGTGGATTTTGGTGGTTTGGAACTATGTTCCTCAGAAAAAATTTTCTTAAACTTATTACATTCCTATGAGTGTGAATCCATTGTTCATGGAATGTTTTGATGAATTTACTTCAGTTAAGGTGCAGTCCAATTCAATCAGGATGGGTCTTAATCCTACCACTGGAGTTCTCTTATTAGCAGAATGAAATTCAGACATATAGAGAGAAATCCATTGGAAACAAAAAGCTGAAGGTCAATAGAACCCAGAAGGGGGATGACAAGAGTGACTGCTATGTGCATTTCTACTTGACAGTGGAGCCTAATAGCAAAGACCACAAGCAGCCAGATCTAAAACACCAGTCTTTGGGAAAAAAGTATTGCCTTGATGATGCCTTGATTTGCACTTTTCCTAGCCCCCAAACTGTGAGTCAATAAATTCCCATTGTTTGTGTCAATCCATTGGTATCTGCTTTAGTAATGACGAAACTGAAACAGCAACTCTAATACTGATATGAGTAAACAAAGGCAGTAGAGCAGGGATAACATAAATGTCAGGCTGTTGAAAGAAGTTCAAACCAATGACAGCAAGAACTGATGAACCATGAGAGATTGTTCTCTTCTTTATTCTTCCTCAAGTATTTAAGGATCAGATATAACCCTAAAAAGAAACGTCCTTAGCAAAGATGAGTGCCTAGGGTGGAGATTCAGGGAGGTTCTCTGGAGTAGTGTGGCAAATAATAAGTGTGGGCAAAAATGTAGAGGGATCAGTCTCAGGCCATTTGGTTGGAAGGGCTTTGCTCTGGAGGAATTTCTTATAAACCAAGAGCAGCACAACTTGGGCTGCAGTTTGATCCTTCTTCCTAGCATCTTTTACCTACCAAATTGGATGATAGTTCCAGGAGACTTTGAGCTCACAAGGAAACTGTGCTAGATTTCCAAAGATCTCAATGACTTTAAAAAGGAATGGGTGTGATAGGAAAACTATATTTCATAAAGAATGAAAGGAATAACACAGAGATCAAAAAATTATTAAGCACAATAAAACACCCTCAAAGAGATGTGCAATAATGCTGTAAATGCAAACTAGAAATGATGTAATGAAATGATGAATCATGGGAAAATTTCAAGTATGAACAATATGTCTGAACAAATACTTAATAGTTTAACTGATATCAAAATAGATACAGTTGAAGAGCAGCTAATTGGGCTGGAAGATAAGGATGAAGAACTATTAGAAGTCAAAAAGTGGTAATGATGGTGTATATATGAAAGTAAAACTTAAAAACATGGCTAATGGAAGTAGAAGAGAAACCATTTAGATGATAATACAAGAGTCCTCAATTATTGTAAAATAGGAGAACCAGATGGGGAGGGAAAAAAGGAAAGCAGAAGATTTTGAAGAAAATTTATCAAGAATTTTAAGAAGAAATTCAGACTTAGAAGATCCATAGATACTAAGAAGGATAAGAAAATCCTGTACAGGGGCAATAGACAGTGAACTTTAAGAAAATTAAAACACATTTCTAAAACCTTCCTTCCACCAATTATAAATCAATAGTCAATTTTACATTAGATATTTTAATAGTGTTTTGAAAGGAAGAAAAATGATTTACTATTTTTAAAGCAATTGAAGGGAAAGATGACATGTTTGGAGACATTTGACAGTGTGGTCAAAGGAGTTTTATATTGACTAATTCTTAAAGAGAGAATTATACAGATCTAGTGTTAGGAAAGAGAGGTAAAGAGAGATGAGAGAGAGAGAGTGATTGCACAAATATATGCATTTTGTTGAGGAGTTTGCAGTTTCAACATAAATCTCATACAGTATGTCTATGCTCTTTTTGAAAATCAGTCATTTATTTGAAAAGGGAGAATCAAACAAACTTAAAGAAGCAAGTGTACTCTCATTCAAGTCACTTAGAGCCCATGCCGTACTCTTGTGTGTGTGTGTATATATATATGTATGTATGTATACATATATACACATGTATATATAGTTTAATATATTACCCCAGCCAAGTCTCTATAAATCCAAAAGATGGAAGATATACATTAAGTAGATGTAATTTGGCAATAAATGTTAGAAAACTTATATAAATAACAAATAAAAGATTTCATACTCTGATTCTTGGTAAATTACTAATCTATGTTCAGTTAAGGCTATCAAATCTTGTGATCAAATCCCAGCCACTAAAAACAAATTTTAGGGGCCGACTGTAGCTCAATTGGTAGGGTGCCAGTTTACCACGTGGGAGGCCCTGGGTTTGGTTCCCGGGCCTCCTCGAGTGGGCAGATTGCCTTGAGAAGGCAAGCCGCCACGAGCAGGGCAAAGCCGCCACGGGCAGGGCAAACCACCCGCAAGCAGGGCAAGCTGCCCGCGAGCAGAACAAGCCGCCCGCGAGCAGGCAAGGTCGCCGCGTGGTGAGTTGACTCGGCGGATCGCCGCAGCAGGGGGGCGGGGAGACAGGCAGACACAGAAGAACGCAAAAATCAACACAGCAAGAACAAGCAGAAAGGGGGAGATACATATAATTTAAAAAAAAATTTAGCCTTGATATGGTTTATTTTCCCTGGGTTTCAAGTTCATTTTACTCTTCTGCTCACTTTCCTTTGTTGATGGATATATTATAATGTATATGAACTGTGGGGTCTTCCAAAATTCATTCTGCATTAACCAAAGTTGATTTCTAATGTACCTATGCATGGCTTTCTTCTTTGACTTAAGCGCTTTCTACCCCACTTCTTGTACTATCTAGCTTATCAATCGTCTGTATTATTTTGCTTTTACAAATTCATGAATTGGATAGAAAGATAGAAGAGGATTTGTTGGCAAAATTTAGTAAAACTCAAAACTCTCCTTTCACAGACACTAACATTGTACACGGGCCTCTGTAGCAAGAATAAATGTCTGAATATCTATTAATATTAAGGTAATTAAAAATCCGAGATCCTCAGCGTCACAACATCCATAGCCACAAATTCGTTGAGTTTATGTGATCAGCAAGCTTCCAAGAGTTCTTTGTATAACCATAGCTATTAAATAAGTGTTAGCCAGAAGGAATGAAAATATATATTGTTCTATAGGCGTTTTCTTTCAAACACTTTACTTTCAAGTCCTCTCTCTTTTCCCTGAATAGCAAAAGAAGAAAAAAAAGAGGTCTTGAAACTTTATAACCATAAGTTACTGCCAAAATTCAGATCTTTGTTACCATCATTAAAAAGCCCTTTTCTGTAATTTGAAGCATTAAATTACAGTCCTTTTATACCTGGCAATATATTAGCATGTAGAAACATGGAAGTATAAAAAGTTTCTACTTAGGGAATATCAGTGGTGAACATTAAAACATACTGCTAGATGTAAAATTATTTTTCTTTCATAATGCAACCATGAGACAGACAGGAATTAAATTAATTAAAATAATGACACAAATCCATTCTTATGTGAAATATATGACTACCAATTGTTCAGGGGCAAAAGAAGAAATCATTCTTAATTTATTGCCATACAATTAAACTCATAAATACATTTAGCACCATTTCTCTGGAATCATAATAATATAATTTCTCTCTTGTCATGAAAACCTGATTTTTCAGTGGGAAAGTAATTATATATGTAGGAAGTAAAGCCTGAGGGATACAGGGAAGATTTCATAACTCTGTCCTAGCAAAGATTATGTTTAATAATTCATATATACCTTTCTTTTTTAGAAGGTTCTTTGTAGTGCATAATTGGATGGTAACTTAATTATTATGCTGTAGTGGATGGTAGGTTAAGAAAATTGAATATAAATAGAGTAATTAAACAAAAGACCAAAAAAAGAAGAAAAGAAAAGGAAAGGAAAGAAAGGAAAAGAAAAGAAAAGAAAAGAAAAGAAAAGAAAAGAAAAGAAAGGAAAGGAAAGGAAAAGAAAAAAAAGCAGCATTGGGTTGTTAGGAAAAAGATAGACAAATTTAGTTGCAAATAGAGCAGAGAAACAGATTTATTTTCACTGTAGAATTCCCCTAAAGACTCAAATTTAGTGACATCAGGATAGAGGGGTGAACTGAGTCGACCAAAACAGTGGAATTTTAAAATCAGTAAATCCCCAGATTCCATCACCATCTCTACGGTGACCCTCCCCGACTAGAACAAAAGGCAGGACGCTTCTTTTCTGTAAAGGTAAACCAAATCCTCTCTGGACTGCAGAGGAAATCAGGCAAGGGAAGAATGAGGATGACATACACAGCATGGAGGGGTCAAGTCAGCTCTTATATGCCAAGTGGTATCACTCTGCTTCTCCAACGGAACTCCCAGAATGCTGGCAGCCAGACTTATAGAAGCTGACCTGAGGAATTTTACAACTAAATGGCCCTGATGATCACTAAATTTATGTTCAACAAATATCACCAAGCAGTTGAGATATTCAAATCAAAATATTTGATGGCCCATTGTTAAACAAGAGCAGAATACCAAGTGTTTAAATATACCTGAGGAAACCTGATAATATAAAAGATAGAAACTAAAACAAAAAGAAAATGAATAGACTAAGGAAAAGGTTGTATAAAGATAAACTTAAAAGAGTTTTTATTTTCAGAAATATAAAAGAAGATAGAAAAAATGAGAGAAACAGTTGAACAAATGAACGCACGCAAAAATATTATGCTATGTAAGCATAATTGCAAAATAATGAGAAGAAAATCATTGTTTTATATTTTGCAAATATTTTCAGTGTCCAGTTTATTAAAAGATAGTGGGTGCCTAATGTGTGCTTCTGAATTGAATCTGTTTCAGTATATGAATGTATTCTGACCTCACACAGAGATGCAGTTAAAAAAGAGAGGATTATTTTAATAGACTTAGAAGATAATTATGCATATTTTTGATACTATACCAAAACCTAACAGGTGGCAGTTTCTTAAAATTTAGTTTCAGTGTGGATTTGGAAGCCATATCAATAAACGTTTTGTGCTCTGTTACATTAGATCCATTGGCCTATTTTTCATTTTCAATGTATCTTTGCTCATGCATGATTTTATAATGTTATACATTATTATTTGGGAAAACTGACTCACTGAGCAATTAATTCAGTTATTTCATGTGTAGATACGGTTCACTATTACACCAAAATATCACATTCATTAATATTACCACCAATCTCCTTGGAAAAGTCTCAAAGTATTGGGACTCGGTCAAGATTATAGAGAATATATAAACTTTTTGAAATTTATTTTTTGCTATTTTATCAAATTTTATCTTTGGCAATAAGAAATACTAACAGCTGCTTTTTTTTTTTTTAAGTTACAGACTCACATGATTAAGTTTAGAGAAATACCAACCAAACATCCAAGTATGAATAATTACAGTTATTACAATTCTGCAAACTTTACACACAGGCATTGGGCCTGAGCCTCAGCTATTCCCATTCTACTGCAATAAGAGTATAGGAGTATAGGAATGGGATTTTTTTAAAGCAGGGGTGAGCACACTTTTTCTAAAACAGTAAATATTTTAGCTTTGAAACCCATATGATTTTTGTCACTAGTCTACATTGCCATTGTAGTGAAAAACAACCATAAACAATGCATAAACAAATGAGTGTAGATGTGTTCCAATAAAATTTTACTTAAGGCCATTGTAGCAGTTTGGCATTGTTTATGAATTTCAAAAATAGATATTGGATTATGTTTGTGAACTGGACTGTACCTGGGCATCATTAAATTATGATTGGGGCTTTGGTTGGGCCATGTAAGTAGGATGTTGAGCCTTCACCATTGGTGGGTGGAGATTCACAGATAGAAGACATGGCAGAAGACAGAGTTGAGAGGTTTTGATGCTGGAGCCTTGAGCTGGAGCCTTGAGCTGGAGTCCTGGGAAGCAAGCCCACAGAGGAGCTTGGTTGAGAGAAAAGAGAGAAGGCCCCAGGAAGAGAAACAAGCCATTCGCCTAATAATCTACAGCTGGCCTTGTGGAGATAACAGAGAGTGAGAGATGGGATCGAAGGAAGAGGCTGTAGATGTGGGTGTCATTGCCTTAATATGCAAATATTTTTAAAGCTCTTTTGCTCAAGATTTAATCACACTCTCTTATCACCTTCATCTTCCCATTGGTTGACATATAGATTTGTATTTTTTTTGTTTTCTATGACATATTCTTTATTAAATTTGAAAGTGAGGAGGAGAATTAAGAGATATTATTTGTTTACGTGTGTTTTTAAGTAATTTTATTGAGATATATTCACACTCCACACAATTCATCCAAATTGTACTCTCAATGGCTCTCAGTACAATCACAAGCTAATGAAAATGTTCTAAAATTGAATGTTCTTCTTTTATTTTTTTCCATCCATATAACTTAAAATTCCCCACTCCCAAATCCAACAGTTCTAAATATTTATTTTGTGTTTTATTAAGGATCTTACCAAATTCACTCAGGGGTAAAATTTTATTTCTTAAACTTATTTTTTTTTAAAGATTTATTTATTTTATTACATATCTCCCCTTCCCCCTGCTGCGGCGACGTGCCGAGAGTGGTCACTGCGCAGGCGCGGCTTTCCCCGCTTGTGGGCGGTCTCTGCGTGGGTTCACGGCTGGCTTTCAGTTCGTGGGTGGCTGGCTGCGCTCCATCCGTGGGCGACCTGCCCTGCCCGTGGCGGCTCTTGCCATGTCCGTGGCAGCTTCTTGCCCTGCCCACGGCGGCTCCGGCCCGCCCATGGCGGCTTGCCATTCTCAAGGCGGTCTGCCCGCTAGGAGAGGTCCCCGGGAAGCGAACCTGGGGCCTTCCATGTGGTATGCCGGCGCCCTATCCACTGGGCTATCGAGCCGGCCCCAAACTTATTTTTTCCTCATAAACCATTCATTACAGTAATTGGTAATTTCTAGTGACTACAAATGAATCTTTATTATTGTATTCCAAGACTTTTAAATAAAGCCATTTTCATTTGTTTTAGTTTATTAAATGAAAATGAAAGCGAATATATATGACCTAAGCACTTTTAAAAAATTCTAGAGAATTAAACTTTGTGATAAAATACCAAGTAATATTTTGAGACAATGATTGATTATGATTATACTTGCTTAGATTTTGAAAAGTCATTTGGATAAATGTTTTGCTTTAAAAAATGACCAACACCAAATTACTTTCTCAGTTTTGAGCTATCTATTTTGAAAGATGAATTATTTTTAATTAATTTGGTGGTTTTAAATTTATCACAGACCAATGGCCATCTGATGATTTCTGGACAGCTAATAAGAAACTTAACTGTCTTTGTGAATAATTTAAAGAAAATTACTCTTCTGATATGTAGTCAATAAAGAATAAATTTTTCCTCTTATGTTTGTTCTATTATATTTTTTCTTGCTTAATTTTTTCTGAGACCTCCACTCTTATTACCCTATTTACAATTTTCAGTCCCCAAATTTTAAGTAGTTGGATATTTTTGTTTCCTTTCTGATTTTTTAGACTAGCACTGTCTTATATGGTACCCAGTAGCTATAATTTGCTATTTACATTTAAATTAAAATTATTTAAATTGATTGAAATTAAAAATAAGTTATTCCTCTGTTGCACTAAGCATATTTCAAATGCTCAGTAGTCACATCTGGCTCCTGCAACTGTTGCAGCACTGATTAATACACACCTCTAAACATTTCCATCACTACAGAAAGTTCTATAGGACACTTTTCCAGAAAAAGTCTTTACTGTAAATATGGATATATTTTATTTCTGACATATATCTGGGATCAGATTTGGTTAGACACATATATCATCTATAAGGCTTTTGCATTAATTTGACATATATAATAAAATAGCTTAAAGATTCCATTGAAAAATAGATATATCATTAATAAGTAATGACCAAGTTGATATATCCTCATATACATATTTATAGAAACCTGTCCAGAATGAAAATTATTTGAAGTTTTTTGATATGTACAAAATTCAAAATGCCTGTAGTGTGCATGTGTATTTCTTCTTCTGATGAAAAGCCAATTTCTAAAACAAGCTATTTCTGAATCAGTTAATTATATTCATCAACATTTATTCAGTAGTGTCTAAGTTCCAGATACAAGAGATACAAAAATAAAACAAGAGTTTTGTTCTTAAATCTATTCTTTTTAGAATATATGTAAAATAATGTGAAAGCAATTTGTGATTGCATTGAGCTGGAGAAAAAATGGACACATCTGAATAGTTTCCATTGTTGTAGACCTTCAGGCTTAGTTAAGTATAATGTGGAGCAGAAGGAGACCCAAAACAGAGCTCTACAAATAGTATTCACAAATTTATTTGTTTTTGGTAAGTCAAAGATGTGCCCCAATCCTAGAGATCCTGGCAGCCAGGCTCAGTGGCAGAAATACATTTCTAACTAACGAACCCAACCTCACTCACGTGATCTTGAAAAATGTGGGAACTCGACTGATACTGGGCCTTTTATCCAGGGTGGTGGATGGAAAGTGAGCTTTTCACATTTTTGTCATTGCAGATCTTAATGTCGACTTTTCAAGATAGACTGTCCTGCCTAAGGCATTAAGTGCCTATGTTCTCTTTTAAGGTCAAATGAGCAGTGTTATCCTTATGCATACAGCTTTATTGAGCATGAAAAACACCTGCCGTTGACTACCAATGACTTTTTCAGGTAATGGGGAGGGTGACAGCAGCTTAGTCGCTGAGGAATGCACAACAGTAGTAGATATATGGACTAAAGGGCAGGACACTGCTAGCCAGGTAGTTCAGAATTAAATGACAGCAATGGGTGCTTATCTATGAATTGTACTGAATCTAAAGACAGTGATTAGAAGTGTTTTTGCTATTTTTATTTCATGTGTATTGTGTAGAACAATAGGAAGATTTGTTTGTTCCAGTTAACTGGAAATTATTCTGTCAAGTACATCTGCTATTGTCCACTACAATGACAGAAATAAATGCTTTGTTCTGAAAATTCTTAGAAAATAAACTTGCTGGTGTTTAATAGCCTTCTTTTGGATGTCTCCTAGTTGAAGACATGTTGAATATATACTCTCTCTGAAGAAGCTGAAACTAATGTCATTTACCAAAATATAATATAAAACTTAAATAGGAAAAATTTGCAGAAATACTGGAAATATCAGGTCAATATAATTTCAGAGTATCATAAATTATTTGTACAATAAAAAGCTAATTTGGATATTAGCATGCTCATAATAATTATGAGTGTAATATGGTAGATCTTTTGATTCAATAATATCCAATTCCTTATTGAAAGAATCCAGACAACTGTATATGTACTAAATCATATTTTATATATTGACAATAATTATTTCTAGATTACTAATGCCATATATTTTATATTTTAAGATTATTTTGGTTTACCATGTCTAATTTCTCCATGACAAAGAAAATCTGCAGATATGTATTTTTAAAAAGGATTTTAATATATGCATTACCAAATATATATTTTCAATTAATGATTTTATTAATCTTCAAGATTTGGAATATATTAGCAAGCATCTCAACTTACTCTATCTGAAAAGAAAAAGAAACAAAATGTTAGCAGTTTTCCTGAAGTAATAAAACGTCAATTGTAAAAGTGCTTTTCATATCCATAAAAGAGAAGACCAGTAACTCTTTAAAAATATATTCTTGTTATGACTCCCAAATGATGACTGAGAACAGGTTTGAAAGAAAACTATGAACAACACAGAGCAGAGTAAAAAATTGCTTGTACTTTTTAGAGCAATGATATGACCTGCAATAAGCCTTAAATTTCATTAGGTCAGACCTCTATTTAACAATGCATTGAGATAAAATTCTTTCTGAAATAAGGCTGCAACTCAAGATTCTGAGATATAACTACACATACACTGAATAAAACAGGAATATAGATAAGAAAGAAGTGCTGAGTTAAGCAAGGCACTAAAAACAACATTTTACTTTGAAGAAACTTTATAACAAATAATGGGGTTAAAGATAATGAAACTTTTTACATAATGAAAATGTTTATTTATTTAGTTATGTTTAGGTATATGAAATGTATTACTAATTGATGTGCTGTTCTCACAATATGAATTAATAATTCTACTGGTGTTATATATTGACATGTTACTTATGTAATTCTTGTATAAAAGAACTGGACTCAATATACTCTATACTTCAAAATAGCTTAATGACGCTTTAGCTAACACAAAGGAAATAATATTTATAATATGCTACTGTATTATTTCACTAAGTTTTACGTAATTTCTAACAACCTACATTCTAAGGATACAGGTATCATAAATAAGATCTATGGTCCCATATTAGATCTATTTGCACATACATACAAGGGTGTACATCATCACACAGTCAAAACACCCTGAAAGAAATTTTTACCAATATTGGTGTGATGGTTAGGCTCATGTGTCAAATGTGCCAGGTAAAGGTGACCAGTTGGTCAGTCAAGAAAGCACTGGCTTAATTATAATGTGAGTATATTTCATGGAGTTAAAGCTTCAGTGAGTTGATTGCATCTACAGATGATTACATCCACAATCCACTGAGGAGATTGCCTTCAGCAATGAGAGATGCCTCATGCAATCAATTGAAGGCCTTAAAAGGAGAAGTGATTTCAGCAGTCAGTGAATTCCCATGTCTCTTTCAGGCAGCTAGATCCTCCTGGGTTACTCTTTGAGGACCTTCATCCGAGTTCTTGGCTTGCAGCATGCTGTGACAGTTTGAAGCTTTTGTGAATCTCAGAAAAG
>PVKH010040638.1:0-11036 GCA_004027955.1 Chaetophractus vellerosus | reverse complement strand
ATTATCTAATATTTATTGGGCATTTTTCAATGATAGATACTTTTCTAAATGCTTACAGGAAATATCATATTTAATCTATATGACTACCTTATATAGTTAGTTATTGTAATTATTATACAGAATCATATAGTGACATGAATGTAATTAAAAATGCCTAGAGACATTAAATAACATGTTAAAGTGCACAATTTATTAATAGCAGGCTAATTTATCAAGCAAATATCTCTCTGATTAAAAAAATGCAATGGATAGAGGAATATCAGTAATTTCCATCCATACATCATGAAAACAAAGTGGGTTGCGGGCAACTAGCTGTGTGTATACATGTTTTTCACCCTATTGATATTATTGCCATATATTTAGATCTACATGGTATAATGACACATTATTATTTGATGTTTTAAAGAATGAATGTTGCTTTATATTAGCACACATATACCTATGCTGTGCAGTTAATTCCTACTTAAATTTATATCCTTCTATCTGAGATAATTTTTCTTCAACCACAAGAACATCTATTATGATTTCTTGTAGTATAATTCAACTATTTAAATTCTCTCAACTGTTTATTTCTGAAGATTTCTTTTTACTACCTCTATTTTTAAAGCATCTTTCCTCTGGCTATAGGATTCTAAATTGGCATATTTTTTATCTTTCACTTTAAATATGACTTTAAGATGTCTTCTGAAGTTCACAGTGTCTGTTAGCCATCAGGCGTTTGTTGATTCTTTTATGATTTGGTGTACAATTTTAATTTTTCTCCTATTTGATGGTGTTGTGCTTAGACACAGCTTTTTTTTTTTTGATATGAAGAAGTAAGCACCTTCAATGGAAGAAAAAACAAAAATCTGTCCAATAGTGGGATGAGTTTAAAGAGCATTAGAATCATACGTATAAAGATATAATACACATGGCTTCTTTGTATTTATTTTCCTTGGGGAATATGAGCAGCTTCAAATTGTATGATGATGTCATTTTCAATTTTGAAAATTATGTGGCCATTATTTATTTGAATATTGTTCCTACCCCATTCTCTTTCCACTCTACTTTCTCAATCTTGTTACATAAATGTTAAATGTTTTGCTCATGTTCAACATGGATCTCTAGCAAACCCTAATCTCTTCTTTCCAATTTTGCTCTCAGTGCCTCAGTTTATGTATTCTTTATTCAAATCCAATAATCCCATCTTCTGTTGTAACCTATCTGAAACTCAAATATTGTACTTTCCAATTCTACAATGTCCACCTTGTTCTTTTTATATATTCTAATTACCTGTACATCTTTTCTCTCTTACATACTTTTCTATTCTTTGATTTATTAATTATAGTCATTTTAAAATCCTTGACTTCTTATTGCAATAGTTTGATTATGAATAGAGAAGCATCTATTTTTTAGAACATTTTCTTCTTCAATATTGGTCACATTTTAATTCCTTGTCTCAGGTGTAGTAAATTTTTTTTATTGTTGTATAATAAAGAATATTGGGGGCTTTGGGTGGTGTCTTCCACAACAATGTTCCACCCTACATGTCAATTGAAGATAAGTTGAGGAAATGAATCACTTAAATATAGTCAGAGGTTGAACTGAATCTGTGCTTGTTTGCAGTTGTATTATGATCTCAAGCCATCTCTCATAAAGTCACATCCTCTCTGTTTATTGAAGAAGAAAATATCTCTTCTAAATATCTCTAATAACTGTGAGAAATTCAGTTCTGTCCTTTAGACATTTTGAATTTAGCTCTTTACACTACTATCCAAAGGAACTCCAGTTTGTCATGTTTTGAAGGGGAGACTAGTTAATGTTTTTAGTCTCTTCTCCTTCATATATTAGGACTTGGTCTTTTAAGTAGTGTAATATTTTAGGTGATTTACGATTACCCCATCTGCTTTTTTGCCTTTTTTTCTTTTTAGACGCTTCTGGCCCAACACCCAGCAGCTACCTGCATATCTCCAGCAACCAATAGCTATAGCAATTGTATATTGCCTTTGAGGGTTATTTAATACACAATCTTTCAAACCAGGCTCTTTTGACTATGAAAACTTCTAATGGTTTCTATTTCCCTCAGTAGAGACCTCTGTTTGGGAAAGTCAAATCTTCAGCATCCTTCTAGAATCAGCACATACTTCCAGACATGAACAAAGATGTCTATCGGCTTACTTTGGAAGAATTCTTTCCTCTCTGAAATTTTAGTTGATCAATTCCTTTTTGCTACCACAATGCACATATATCTTTAAATTAGAATTGTAGATTCTTTTTTTGTGATTTTCATATTTGTGTCAGTGACAACATTGACATGCCAAAGACTACCACTTTTATCTAGCTGTAAAAATCCAGCTTGAAACTTCATTAAATAGTACAATTATGACTTCCATATCTTCCATTTTGCATATTATATTTACTTAAAAATATATATTAAGCAATTATTAAACTGAGTGTTGGAATCATGAGAGCCACTCAATATTTACTACACTTCAGAAATTAATTGTATTGTGTAAGCTCTTTACTAATTAAACATTTATTACAAATTACAAGTGTCATTGTATTATTTCAGCAGTACTTGACTTTAATTTCCTTGAATAAATGTAATTACATCTCCTGTATCTACAATAGAACAATTAACAAATGCTCAATAACATTTGCTGAATAAATTAAAGGACAGTTTACCTGTGGGAAAATTGTATAATAATATATTCTAACTATTATTTTGTTTTCTTTATATTCTCTGACTTTCAATTATTATATCCCATTTAGTTGTTTTCTATTGCTGCATAAGAAATTACCACAAACTTAGCAGCTCAAAACAATAACCATTTATTATTTCACAGTTTTATAAGGCATAGGCCTGGAAGAGCATGTTTGAGTTCCCTGCTCAGAGTTTCACAAAGCTAAAGTCATGTCAGCAGGATTAGATTTTCATCTGGATGCTTTCAGGAAAAAAATCTACTTCCAAGTTTATTCCTATTATTGGTACATCAGTCCCTTGATTATATGGCATCCCTACTGATATTTATCCAGGGGATCTTAGCTCCTGGATGATAGCCACATTCCTTGCCATATGGTACATTCCATCTTCAAGCTTGAAATGATGTTTTGAATCCCTCTTGTACTTTGAATATTTCCGTTTCCCTCACTGTTTTCTGGAGAATACTTTCTGGTTTTACAGGTCAAGGCCCACACAGCTCTCTCCCTATTCTTAAAGTCAACTCTACCATATAATATAACCCAATTATGGGAGTGAAATGTGGTAGAATACAGACACATTTGAGATTGGTGATCATAAATTTAAAATTGACTAAAGACAAAAACAAACAAAATTAACAATGGAAAAGAAAAAAGGGGAAGGCATATCCATAAGAACCTCAAACAAAAAGTCTAGACAATTTAAAAGGGTGTAATGTTTGTACAAGGGAAACTATAGAAGCATATACTAGAGTATTTCTTTTGTAATGGGGAAATTAAAACTATTGCTAATTTAATAGATAAATAAAGACAATTAAACTATCTCCACAGGTGGAAAATTTAAGGCAAATACCAAAATAAAAAAGTAGAATGTAATAATTAAATCATGGGGATAATCTATAAAATGAAAAACAAGAAAGAAAACAACAAAAATTTTATAGGAAAAGGAAGAAATAAAATGGCAAGTTCTATTCAAACTGTAATTCTATTAAATACAAAAGTTTTGAAATTATTAAGTATAAAACAAGCCTGAGGTTTGATAATAAGAACAGGCCTAATAGTATATTATATATAAGAGATAAATATATCAAAAAGTTGTGGGATTATGGGAAGATGGTGATGGACTAACAGGCTGAACTGAATGCTCTCACAAAAACAATGAAGAAAGAGCCAAAAGCTGTCTGAGGGACCTGCTTTGGGGGTCAGCAGACCAGGTCAGTGTTACACAAATCCCAGGAGGGTGAGGGACAGAGAGAGGAAGAAGCTGAAATGACAAATGTGAGTTAACAACTCCCATGGTGGACAGGAAGGGCTCCCCTATTCCACCATATTAACCTGGGGTAAAACTCGTGGCTCACTGCATGCAACTGAGAGGGGAGGAGACACCTTCCTACCTGTTGACTATTTCAAGGGAAAAGGGAGGGGAGGTTGGGGTGTTTTCTTCAGTGAATTTGGTCAGGAAAGCCCACTATGAATCTTTGCTCTGGAAATTCAACACAGGAACACAGGAAAGCCTAGACTGAAACACCTCAGTGGAAAGGTGCGCTAACTAGTTCCATCTGCTGGCCAGTCTGGAAATTGCATGAACAAAAATGTGTTCATGCTCTCTCTATCCAATCCCTGAGAGAAAGTCTGCACCCCACTAGTGAGTCCCTGGCCCAATTTTGAAAACTTAAGCTGGACAATTTTAAAGACTTAGAATAAGTTAACCAAATATCAAAGAAAATCTATGAAAAAAGATAAGCAAAAAAGAGAAATTGGCCATCAGAGTAAATTCACCAACATATTCCGATGCCTAGACATCAGCAAAATATTACAAACTATACTAGGCAATCGGAAGAGATGGCCCAGCCAAAAGAAAATATCAAATATCCTGAAGACATACAGAATTTAAGGCAATTAATCAGCGATAACCATGCAACTCTCCAAAATCACCTCAAAGAATTTATAGAAAATATGAATAAAGAAATAAAGGATATTAAGAAGACACTAAGAGAGCATAAAGAACAATTTGAAAGCCTGCAAAGAAAAGTAACAGACCTTATGGGAATGAAAGACATGATGGATGAGATTAAAAATACTTTAGAGGGGCCAGCTGTAGCCCAGTGGGTAGGGTGCCAGTTTACTACATGGGAGGCTCCAGGTTTGGTCCCCAGAGCCTCCTTGAATGGGAGGCCTGCCTTGAGAAGGCAAGCCAATGTGGGTGGGGCATGCTGCCACAGGTGGAGCATGCCTTCAGGCAAAAAGGCAAGCCCCCATGGGTAAAGGCAAGCCCCCATGGGCCAAGGCAAGCCCCTGTGAGCAGGTGGGCCACCGTGCCAGTGAGCTGACTCAGCAGGTTACCCCAGCAGGGGGAGACAAGCAGACACAGAGGAATGCAGAGGAAAATGAACACAGCAAGAACAAGCAGAAGAGAGGATGTATAATAAAAAATAAAAATAAAAATAAATCTTAAAAAAATACATTAGAGGTACATAGAAGCAGATTGAATTGCTTGAAGACAGAATTAGTGACTTTGAAGGCA
Organism: Chaetophractus vellerosus; assembly: GCA_004027955.1. Classification (NCBI taxonomy): domain Eukaryota; kingdom Metazoa; phylum Chordata; class Mammalia; order Cingulata; family Chlamyphoridae; genus Chaetophractus; species Chaetophractus vellerosus. The sequence goes on along the minus strand of PVKH010040638.1, from coordinate 5,833 downwards.
GAATATCTGAACTGGAAAAAACAGGAGAACAGAAAGAGAAGAGAATGGGAAAAAATGGAACAGAGCCTCAGGGAATTGAATGACAACACGAAATGCACAAATATTCACATTATTGGTGTCTCAGAAGGAGAAGATAATAGAAAAGGACAGAGAGAATATTTGAGGAAATAATGATTGAAAACTTCCCAACCCTTATGAAGGACATAAATATCAATATCCAAGAAAGACAATACAAGAGAAAAGCAAAGCATCACATACACAGGAAACTTGATAAGATTAAGTGCAGACCTCTCATCAGAAACCATGGAGGAGGGAAGAAAGTGGTATGATATATTTAAGGTACTGAAAGAGAAAAACTGCCAGCCAAGAATTCTGTATCCAACAAAGCTGTCCTTCAAATATGAGGATGAGTTCAAAGTCTTCACAGACAAACAAAAACTGATAGAATATGTTACCAAAAGACCAGATTTACAAGAGATACTAAAGAGGGTGTTGCAGCCTGAAAGGAAAAAAAACAAGGGTGAGAGATTTGGAAAAGAGTTTAGACATGAAGATTATTAAGAAGGGTATACTACAGGATAAGAAGGCAGACAATAGAATGGTATGAAAACAGAGAACCAAAGGGCAAAATGTATGAAGTATGTAATTTCTTTACAGTTATAACACTGAATGTTAATGGATTGAATTCCCCAATCAAGACATAGACTGATTAAATGGATAAAAAATAGGAACCATCTATATGTTGTCTACAAGAGACTCATCTCAGATGTAAGGACACAACCAAGTTAAAAGTGAAAGGTTGGGAAAAGGTATTCCTTGCAAATAGTAACCAAAAAAGTGTTGGAGTAGACTAGATAAATGTAAAATAATAATATTATAGTATATGAACAATAATTACTCAGTACAGCTAGAAAATTATTCCTGTGATCAGTAATCTGTAAGTTTCTTCATACAAAATAAACACTTGCTTTCGATTGAGGAGGACTGGAGAAGAAATATATTTTTGGACACTTCATTTTTCTTTAACACTTTCCTATGCATACTTGTTAATTAAAATAATCCACTTGGATCAATAATGATTTAGCATGACTAATGTTGAAAAATAATTTGATACTAAATAGAATGTATATTGCAAAAGGAAATAAAGTAAATTAAAAAATCCTTAGAATTTGTGATGATGAATTTGTGGATCCAGCTCATGTTGAACTTTTTGGGAAATTTATACATTAAATTATTTGAATTATTTTAAATAGGAAAACACATAAAAAGTTAAAACAAACTAATTAAACATTCAACTCGAGAAGTTAGAAATAGAGGAAAGGGTAAATCCAAGGAAACAAGTAGAAAAGATGATAAATATAATAGACATTATGTAAAACATAAACAGCATGAAATATAACTAAAATATGATTTACTTTAAATTAATAAGTTAGGGCTTTTGCAATAATAATTAAGAAACAAAAAATAAATAAAAAATAAAATAAACTATACCAAAGGAAACATAAGAAATAAGTACAAACCGGGACAAAATTTTTAAAGATCATTAAAGGTAAATAAACCTTAGGTGAATTGGTGTTCTTGTTCCCATGGATCTGTGAATTATTGCTTAAACATTTTAAGTATTTTCATGCATTTTATTACAGAGTAAATGCTTTATTCTAATCAAGAAAATCCAAATACTCCAAATGGTGAACTAACATTAAAGGAGATCTAGATCATAGTTCTGTTGTGTCAGTCAATGTTAAATATAATAGATCTTTAACAAAGTAATGCATGTACCAATAACCAATATCAACAAGAGTAGGTGATGCCAAGGATGTATTTGTGTAATTGTACTTGGTCTACTTGAAAATAAGCACCTCACCTAAAGTAATGCATGTTCTAAGTAATGATCTGAGGTAGCTATAATTGTAATTTCACTATAAAGTTCTTGGGGGCCTTCTTTTAAACAGAAAATACTAAAATAAAAATTGTAATTTTTTTACTATACTCTATTGATGAAAAAACAATAAAGACATTTTACATAACAGTGTTAGGATTAAGATTTAAATTGAGTGCTGGGAAACACTATCACGTAGACATTATGTTTTATTTCCTTAACCATATGAAAAATAAGAAAGGACTTTTAGTGTATCTTTGAGGCATTCCAGTTGAGGGATAAGAGAGACTTTTATATGAAAAAGCAAATTCGCTTTTGTCTACCATGGTAGATTAAAATAGAAAAGAATGAAGAGATTATATTCACTACTGAGTAATACTTAAATTAGGTGAAATGTCTAACCTCTCTTTTGTTAAATTAGACAAAACTACAAAGAATAAATTACTAATAATCACTTAGTGTTGAATGCACAATGGTCCAGGCACTTTTTCTATGAATGTCATTTGTATCAATTGATTAAGTCCTTGCAATAACTTTGAGGCTGTTCATTAAGAAGATGAGGGTGAGAAATTTTAAGTTACTTGTAAAATTTAAGTTACTTGCAAAGACTAGCTAATAAGTGACAACCACGTTTAAAGCACAAAGTATGGCTCCACAGTTTCCAACTTGGAAATTTTGCTATACCGACTTCTGTCTTTTGAGGACAGGCTTTTTAGTGAAATAGCTCAACATTTAAGAAATGTTAATGCTTAATATTTAACTCATGAACATTAGTAAGCATTAGAAGGATCCATAACTGTTATAAAATAAAATGAGCTCGTTTATGCAGCAAAGTAGTTCATACAGTTTTCAAAGAAACATAATTTGAAACAGTGATCCAGACAAAACTGTGCCAAAAATTACCTAACAACACAGTGAATGTTATGATTAGCTATACCATTATGTAACCAGACACCTGGGGGCAATAACACACCCACATTTCTATATAGATGTGTTTAATATTTTAAAGTAACAAAATAAAGGACTGTAACAGTTAACATTATAGGGTTTGCCTAAGGAACCTTTTTTTTTTTTGTTACACCCCCCCCCCTTTTCTGCTTGTTCTTGCTGTGTTCATCTTTTTTTGCATCCTTCTACATCTGCTTTTTTTGTCTCCCCCCGTTGCGGCGATGCGCCGAGTCAGCCCATCATGCAGATGGCCTGCCCCACTCATGGGTGGCTTTGTTCCTTTCGTGGACAGCTTGTCCTGCACGTGGTGGCTTTGCCCTGCCCATGGCAGCTTTTTGCCCAGACCATGGTGGCTCTGCCCCACCCACAGCACCTTTGACCTCTCAAGGCAGTCTGCCTGCTTTGGAGAGATCCCCAGGAACCGAACCCGGGGCCTTCCATGTGGTGAACCAGCACCCTATCCACTGGGCTACAGCTGGCCCCCTGCCTAAGGTATCTTTTGACAAGTTTTTGCCTTTCTCTTCTCATATCCAACCTATGAGAAAATACTATTTTCCTTTTCTATATGCCTCAAGTTCAAGTTCAAGTTCAATACATAATCATCACTTTTCTATTCATCTTCTTTTGATCTAATCCAAATCATCCTCTAAAGTTCAGCCTAAGCAATCTTAAAACATCAAATCTAACAGAGTAATACTCCATTGCTAAAAGACTTCAGCATTTTGCACTGTTATTATGATGAAGACAAAAGTTCTTAAGGTGCCTTACATGGGTACCATGATCATCAACACCTCTGACAATCATTCTCTTCTTGAAGTTTATAAATGCTTAATTTTCTCTCCTGCCATGCCAGTTGAGCATTTGCCCAGTTTGGTTGTTCCAATAAATTATATACACACGATGTAAAATTTATATACAGTTTATATCCCAATTTACATTTGTATATGTTTGCACATAATATGTATTTATGTCTTAGTTTCTAGGTTCTTATGAGAACTACTACACACTTGGTTGGCTCAAACAATAGGAATTTCATGTCTCATGGATTTGGAAGCTGGAAGACTTGCTTCCTCCTGGGTCAGTAATATTCTGGCTGACTGGAAATCCTTGGTATCCTCGGTTCCTATTGCGATATCCTCTCCTTTCTCTTCTGGATTCCATTGATTTCCAGATTCTGGCTCTTCTCTGTGGCTTTCTTTTCTATTTCTGAATTTCTTCTGCTTATAAAGGACTTGAATAATGTGGATTAAAGTCCAAACTCATTCAGTTGGGCCACAACTTAACTACAAATCATGTCTTCAGGAGATACTATTTGCAATGGGTTCACATCCAGAGGAATGTGTTTTAAGAGCAAGAATATGTCTAAATATTGGGTATATAGTTCAAGCCACCACAGTTACATATATATATATACATATTGGTAATTTAAAGTGCCACTGGTCATATACTTTTTCTTACATGTATTTCAGGACTTAGAAGATATGCTTTATATGTTTATAACATTGGAATCTAGAAAAAAGAAATGTATATATTTTCTTACTTTAATAAATATTGCATATTATGTATATGTTACACAAGTAACTATTCAGAATAAAACTCGGCTCCCAGATGGTTTTTAGAACCATTTATTCAAGTGGCTGGGCTTGTCACCTTTTCACAGATGAGAGCCCTGAAGCAGAGTTTTAGCTACTTTTTCATACTTTTTTGAAAAAACCGAAACCAACTTTTAGGCAAAGGACTATGCGGGGGGTGGGGAGGGGTTCTTTGGGGTTGTGTTTGACTCATGTTGCCCTGGCAACCAGGCAAGCCAAGCAAGCCCCAAATGTACAGAAACAGATATTTGCGGTTAGCTGCAGGTAGGAATGGTTTGTAACTATTCTATTCTTGTTGATCAAGCATAACTTTTGCAGAAATTGAAGACAGTTCCCAGAATTGTACTGGAAAGAAAGGGGGGAGGTTGAGACGGTTCCCAGAATTGTACTGGGAAGGGGCGACCACAACCTTTTTCCGTAACATATAAATAGATGGATTTTCAGCACACATAATGTATGATGAAATGATTTACCGTTATGTGTGTATGCATTTCTATGTATGTTTATTTCTTATTTGTGTTTATAGTTGTTAACTCTTCCTTTCTCAAATCTCAACTGTCTCTTCATCATGTAGCTTTTCTCCATTGCAATTACTAGTTACTCTATTGAATTGTAAATTTATATTCATAATAAAATCATTTGAATATCATTGGTCTATCCCACTAGATTATAAATTCTGTAATGGAAATCCGTGTCTGTTTGAACTTGCCATTAAATACCTAGGTCCTGATATCTTATAAATAATGAATATTTGGGAAGGAATAAATGATTGAATATCTTCCACTATATTAAACAGAGATCATATTTGTTAAATAACTCACAGTAATTGAGCTTATAGAGAAAACACCATCATCATAGAATGATTATCCATGTATTTTAATAAGATAAGGTACAAAACTATAAAACACCAGTCTTTCTGCTATTTAAAATTATAAGTGGTCTGGCCTCCTACTTAATTGAACAACAGACAATTCTTGGTTTGTTGCTTATTTTGTTTGTTCCTATTGTTTATGTATTTTCTATATAACAATACCATAGAACAGTTTATTACTTTAGCATACAAAAACTGTCATACAAATAAGAGTATAGAGTCTTTAAATATATAGACAAGAATATTCTAACTACATTAAATTTATCTCACAACCTTGCCAATCAAAAAAAATTTGAATATGGAGAACTGCATACAAATCTGATAAAATTAACTTTCATTTCTATTTGAAAAAAGAGACAATTTATTTGTGTAATTAATGAGTAGAATCTCCAAAAAGGATTTATTTTTAAAGAAAGAAAACTTTTTTTCTTGAATGTAATAGAAGTATTTCATCAAAGCTCTGTAGTAAGTGATGGCCTTAATTAAGGAGTTTTTCATTATTCTTCCTCTAAACAATGCATTGATTTCATTCATTCTCTATTA
>PVKH010040637.1:0-11038 GCA_004027955.1 Chaetophractus vellerosus | reverse complement strand
ATTATACCCTAAGGAGCTGGAATGATGCAAACAGAAACCAAACAAAACGTTACAGTGGCTGCCAGGGAAGCCAAGAGCAGCATAGGAAAAAGGATTTATTACATATAAGCAAAGCAGTGCCTAGCAAGAAGAAATGGTGTCTCTTGCTGCCCCTGACTTCCCTTACTCATGCTCCATTCACCCTGACTGCTTCCTGGCCCTCCTCCCTTCTTCACCCACCTACCCTGCAAGGCCGAATTAAATTGGCCTCAATTATCAGTCCTCAAATTCTCTTAAATTTAATCTCCTCCTGAGCAGGCAATCAAGGCCAGGGCATGCTAGTTCATTTTGCAGGGGAAGTACATCACGGCTATTGGTGTGAATGGAAATAGAGTTTAATGGTTTTCTATGTTGTCACTCAATACTCTCTCACTGCACCTCACATTGGTATTTGAGCAGGGCCATGAAGTACTACTTTATTAGGACCATCACTTAATAATCTAAGAATACGTTATTACCTAGAAAGATTCCAATTCTATTCTAGAATTCAGTCATCTCATATCAGGACCCTATTTTCAAGTAATAGAAAATCCTGTAATTGTTCTCTTACAATATTACAATTACAGCAATCCTGTAATTGTTCTCTTACAATTAGAATATTTAGAATACAACTGTTGCATAGGGAATTCTGAATCCATTCTAAAGATGCTTTCCCTACTTTAAAATATGATAGCTGACTCTTAAACAAGTAGCCTCCCTGGGCTTTTAAAGGGGTTGATGATTTTAATCATTTTTATCGCTATCCATTTTCTGATTTCAAAAGCAAATTCACTAAATTAAAGCTACCACAGAAGCCACAATTAATTAAATTTAGACTGGAGTAAGGTTTATATAATATCTAAGAAGAAAAAGTTGTGAAGAAAATCATAACAGTAGAAGGTGTAAAATATTTAGGAAAGGTGATGTTGGCATTCATTTGGATGATACTAATTACAAAATATATTTCATCCTCTTGAAGAAATAAATCCAGTCTCATAAAACTATGGAACATTAGAATTTTTAAAATGTTTTTATTAGAGACGTTGTGGATTTACAGAACAATTCTGCCTAAAATACAAGATTCCCATATACCACCCTGATACCACCACCTTGCATTGGTGTAGAACATTTGTTACAATTGATGGTAGCACTTCCTAAAAATAATTGTACTGCCTTTAACAGTAGTTACCTTTGTTACATTGATGAAAGATTAAATAATTTATTAAATAATTAAATAATGCTATTCACTATCGTCCATACTTTACATGAGGTGTATTTTTCCCGTGTAACACCCTATTATTAATACCTTGTATTAGTCAGACATTTGTTATAATTCATGAAAGAACATTCTTATACTTCTGTTAACTATAGTCCATCTTCTTCAGTAGGGTTCACCGTGTTGCATAGTCCTATGTTTTATCTTTTAATTTTTACTCTACTAACATATATGACCTAAACTCTCCCTTTTTACCCACATTCACTTAAATAATTCAGTGCTGTAAATAACATTCACAATAATGTGCTACCACCACCACCACCCATTTCCAAACATTGACAATCAAATTAAATAGAAATTTTACATAAATTAAGCATAAACTTCCCATTAATTAATCCTAATCTATCTCCTGGTAATTTATATTCTAGATTCTAACTCTATGAGTCTGCTTAATATAATAATTCCATATCAGTGAGATCATGTAATGTTTGCCCTTTTGTAGCTGGCTTATTTCATTCAACATAATGTCCTCAAGGTTCATCTATGTTGCCACATGCATCAAGACTTCATTCCTTTTTACAGTTGAATAATATTCCACTGTTTGTACATACCACATTTTGTTTATCTATTCATTAGTTGATGGACATTGGGTTGCTTCCATCTTTTGGCAATGGTGAATAATGCCACTATGAACATCAATGTGCAAATATCTGTTTGAGTATGTGCTTTCAGTTCTCCCAGGTATATACCTAGTAGCAGGATTGCCAGGTCAAACAGTAATTCTATATTTAGCTTCCTGGGGAACTGCTAAACTGTCTTCCACAGCAGCTGTGCCATTTTACATTACCAGCAGCAATGAAAGTTTCTATTTCTCCACATCCTTTCCAACACTTGCAGTTTTCTGTTTTTTTAATTGTAGACATTCTAGTTGGTAAGAAATGGTATTTCATTGTGGTTTTGATTTGCATTTTCCTAATAGCTAGCAATGTTGAGCATGTTCTTATGGGCCTTTTTAGCCATTTATATATGCTGTTTGGAGAAATGTCTATTCAAGTCTTTTGCCCATTTTTTAATTGGCATGTTTATCTTTTTATTCTTGAGTTTAGGATTTCTGTATACGTTCTAGATATTAAACCGTTTGTGGATATGTAGTTTCCAAATATTTTCTCCCATTGTGTAGGGTTTTTTTTTCACTTTTGTGCAAAGTCTTTTGATACATTAAAGTTTTTAATTTTCAAGAGGTCTCATTTATTTATTTTTTTATTGTTTGTGCTTTTGGTGTAAAGTCTAAGAAACCATTGCCTAATACAAGGTCCTGAAGATGCTTCCCTATGTTTTCTTTCAGAAGTTTGCTATTTCTAGTTCTTCTATTTAGGTCTTTGATACATTTTGAGTTTATTTTTGTATATATGGTATGAGATAGTAGTCCTCTTACATTCTTTTGGATATAATATCCGCTTCTTGGAGCACCATTTGTTGAAGTGACTATTCTTTTTTTGAATATATTTTTATTATAGAAGTTGAGAACTTACAAAACAGTCATGCACATGTGTGGAATTCCCATACAACACTCTTCCACCAACACACTATATTGTTGTGGAACATTTGTTACAGATTATAATATATCATCAGACTATTACCACTAACTATGGTCTATAGGATACATTTGGTATACTTTTTCATACCCCCTATTATTAACACAGTAGATCTTTGGCATTGATGCAAGAATATTACATTATTGCTGTTGACTATAGTCCATAAGTTACACTAATTGAATTTTTCCCATGCTTCTCCACATTCTTACCACCTTGCAAAAGTGATGTGCATTTGTTCTAGTTCATAAAAGGTCATTCTTCTATTTGTACTGTTAACCACAATTCTCAGGCACCTTTGGGTTCATATATTATTCAATCCATAGATTATTCTCTCACTTTCTTTCAATTGATATTTACATCCCTAGACTACACTTTTCAATTACAATCCCATTTATAAACCAGCTGCATTAGTTCTAATCACTATAATGTGTTACCATCAGCTCTATCCATTTCCACATTTTACAGTCAATTTATTTAAAACTTCTATATACATTAAACATCATTACACCTTCTCAGCCATCCTATTATCTCCTAATAACCTATACTCTATGTTTTAACTCCATGCACTTATTCTTCATATTTAGTTCATATTAGTGAGATCATACAATATTTGTCCTTTTGTATCTGGCTTATTTCACTTAACATAATGTCTCCAAATTTCTTCTAGTTATCATGTGTGTCCCAATTTCATTTCTTCTTACATATCTTATCAGATATGTGGCAAGAAATAGATGTCTCTACAATAATAGTTGGAGATTTCAATACACCACTGTCAACACTGGATAGAACATCTGGGCAGAGGACCAACAAAGACAGAGAGCTTGAATAATATGATAAATGGACTAAACTCCATAAACCTATAGAGAACATTACACCCCAAAACAGCAGGTTATAAATTCTTCACAAGTATTTTCTCTAGGATAGACCATATATTAGGTCACAAAGCAGACCCAATAAATTCAACAAGATTGAAATTATACAAAGCACTTTTCCTGATCATAATAGAATAAAGCTGGAAATCAACAAGGGTGGAAAAAGGGAAAATTCATGAGTATATGGAGATTAAACAACACACTCTTAAATAATCAGTGCATCAAAGAAGAAATTGCAAGAGAAATTAATGAACATCTCGAGATGAATAAAAAGGAGAACACAACATATCAGAATGCATGGGATGCAGCAAAGGCAGTGCTGAGAGGGAAATTTATAGCCCTCAATGCCCATACTAAAAAAGAAGAAAGTGCTAAAATCAATGACCTAACTACACTGCTGGAGGAACTAGAAAAAGAAGAGCAAACTATTACCAAAGCAAGCATAAGGAATGAAATATCACAAGTCAGAGCAGAAATAAATGAAATTGAGAGCAAAAATAGAATGAATTAACAAAACCAAAAGCTGGTTTTTCCAGAAAATTAACAAAATAGACAAACCCTTACCTAGACTGACAGAGAAAAAAAGAGAGAGAGAGAAGATGCAAATAATAAAAAAGGAAATGGGGACATTACTACAGACCACACAGAAATTAAAAAAAAAAGGTCATAAGAGGATACTATGAACATCTGTATGCAACAAATTAGACAATGCAGATGAAATGGAAAAATCCCTAGGAACGTACAAACAACCTACACTGACCCTAGAAGAATTAGAAGACCTCAACAAATCAATCACAAATAAAGGGATTGAAACAGTCATCACAACTCTTCAAAATGAAAATCCCAGGGCCAGATGGTTTCACAGGGGAGTTTAAAGGAGCATTCAAAGATTTAATACCAATCTTACTCAAGCTCTTCCAAAAAATTGAACAGGAAGGAACACTACCAAACTCTTGCTATGAAGTCAAATTCATACAGACCCCTTTCCCTAGTAAATATGGATGCAAAAATCCTCACCAAATACTTGCTAAGTGAATCCAACAAAACATTAAAAGAATTATTCATCATGATGAAGTGGGTTTTATACCAGGCATGCAAGGGTGGTTCAACTCAAGAAAATCAATCAGCGTAACACCACATTAATAAATCAAAGATGAAAAATCATATGATCCTATCAAGTGATGCAGAAAAGGCATTTGACAAAATAATAGCATCCTTTCTTGATAAAAATTCTACAGAAGATAGGAATTGGATGTAAGGTTTCTCAACATGATAAAGGCTCAATAAGAAAAACCCAAAGCTAACATTGTACTCAATGGCAGAAAACTGAAAGCTTTCGTGTTGAGATCAGGAACAAAACAAGGATGCCCACTATTACCACTGTTGTTCAATATGATGCTAGACATTCTAGCTAGAGCAATCAGGCAAGAAAAAAATTAAAGGCATCCAAATTGGAAAGGAAGAAGTAAAACATTCACTATTCACAGCTGATATACTCCTATACCTAGAAAGTACTGAAAAATCTATAACAAAGCTGCTAGAGCTAAAAGAACGATTACACCAGAGTGGCAGGATATAATATTAATATGCAAAAATTACTATACACTAGTAATGTGCAATCTAAGGAGAAAGTCAGGGGAAAAATCCATTTACAATTGTCACTAAAAGAAACAAATATTTAAGAATGATCCCAGTCAAGGACATAAAGGATTTGTATTCAGAAAACTACAATGCATTGCTAAAAGAAATTTTTAAAAGACCTAAATAAATGGAACAACCTTTCATGCTCATGGATTGGAAGACTAAATACCATTAAGATGTCAATTCTACCCCAACTGATATAAAGATTCAATGCAATCTCAATAAAAATTCATTAGCATTTTTTAAAGAAATGGAGAACACAATTATTAAATTTATTTGGAAGGGTAAGGGGCCCGAATAGGTAGAAACACCTAAAAAGGAAGAGCAAAGTTAGAAAACTTTTACCTCAAGATTTCAAATCGTATTATTTGGCTACAGTGGTAAAAACAACAAGGTTCCAGCATAAAGATAGACACAGACCAATGGAACTGAATTGATGGTTTAGAAACAGACCCTCACATCTATGGTCAAGTGATTTTTAACAAGGCTGTCAAACCCACCCAGCTGGGGCAGAACAGTCTATTCAACAACTGGTGCTAGGACAACTGGATATCCTCACATAAAAATTAACTCAAAGTGGATCAAAGACCTAACTACAAAATCTACAACCATAAAGCTCCTAGAAGAAAATGTAGGGAAACATATTCAAGACCTTGTGGTAGATGGTAGATTATTAAAACCTACACTGAAAGCATGAGCAACGAAAGAAAACATGGATAAATAGGACCTCCTCAACTTAAACACTTTTGTGATTCCAAGGACTTTGCCGAGAAGATGAAAAGTGAGCCCACTCAATGGGAGAAAATATTTGGAAACCACATATACGATAAGGGTTTGATTTCCATTCTATATAAAGAGATCATACAACTCAACAATAAAAAAGCAAGCAATTCAATTTTTAAAATGGGCAAAAGACTTAAATAGACATTTCCCCAAAGAAGAAATACAAATGGCTAAAAAGCACATGAAAAAATGCTCAATATCACTAGCTATTAGGGAAATGCAAATCAAAATGACATGAGATATCTCATACAGCATTGAATGGCCATCATTAAAAAACAGAGAGGATGTGGGGAAATAGAAACACTCCTTCACTGTTGGGGGGAATGTAAAATGGTACAGTCTCTGTGGAAGACAGATTGGAGGTTCCTCAGGAAGCTAAATAGAGAACTGCCATATGATCCAGCAATTCCTCTATTAGGAATTTATCCGGAAGAATGAAAATTGTGATGCGAACAGACATTTGCACGCTGATGTTCATAGTGGCGTTATTCATAATTGCCAAAAGATGGAAAAACCCAAGTGTCCATGAACTAATGAATGGATAAACAAAATGTGGTATATACATACAATGGAATACTATGCTGCTGTAAGAAGAAATGAAATTGGGACACATATGATAAGGTAGATGAACCTTGAAGACATTATGTTAAGTGAAATATTCCAGACACAAAAGGACAAATATTGCATGGTGTTGCTAATATGAACTAAATATGAAGAATAGATTAATGAAGTTAAAACCTAGAGTAAACGTTATTAAGAGAGAAGAGGGCTGAGAAGATGTAATGATGCATAATGTATGTGGAATCTTTAATTAACCTGACTGTAAAAGTATAGAAATGGATAGAGGGGATGGTAACTCATTATAGTAAGTAGAACTAATACAGCTGGTTTATAAATGGGATTGTGGGTGGAAAGTTTGTAAATGTCAATTGAAAGAAAGCTACAGAATAATCTAGGGACTGAATAACATAGTGAACCCAGAGGTGGATGAGAATTGTGGATAATAGTACAAATACGAGAATGTCCTTCTATGAACTAGAACAAATGTACATTACTATTATAAGGTGGTAAGAATGTGGAGAAGCAGGGGAAAAATACAATTAATGTAACCTATGGACTACACTCAACAGCAATACTATAATATTCTTGCATCAATGCCAAAGATGTACTGTGTTAATATGGGGATAGGGAAAAAATATACCAAATGTAAGCTATAGACATAGTTAATAGTAACAGTCTGATGATATTATCTCATAATCTGTAACAAATGTTCCACAGCAATATAGTGTGTTGGTGGAGGGTGTTGTATGGGAATTCCACATATGTGCATGAGTGTTTTGCAAGTTCACAACTTCTCTAATAAAAATATATTTTTAAAAACTGGATCAAAGATCTAAATCAAAGATATAAAACTCCTAGAAGGAACCATATGGAAACATCTTTAGCACCTGTATTGAGAAATAATTTCTTAGGCTTTACACCAAAAGCATGAATAACAAATTAAAAACAGGTGAATGTGACTTCATCAAAATTTAAAAACTTTTGTGCAAAGGACTCCATCATGAAAGTAAAAAGACAACTTACAGAATGAAAGAAACTATTTGGAAACTAAATATCGATAAGGGTTTAATATCCAGGATATATAAAGATCTCCTATAAATCAACAACAAAGACAAAAAAAAAAAAACAATTTAAGAATGGGTAAAAGACTTGAGACATTTCTCCAAAGATGATATATAAATATCCTATAAAAACATGAAAAGATGCTCAACTTCATTGGCCATTAGGGAAATGCAAATCAACACTGCAATGAGATATCATTTCACACCTATGAGAATGGCCCTATTAAGACAGAGAACTACAAGTGTTGGAGAGGATGGGGAGACACAGGAACACGCATTCATTGTTGGGGGGGGATGTAAAACGGGATAGCCACTGTGGAGGATAGCTTGGCATATCCTCAGAAAGTTTAGTATAGAATTATACTATATGACCCAGCAAACCTACTTCTAGGTATATATCCAAAAGATCTAAAAGCAGGTACTCGAAAAGATGTTTACACACTGATGTTCATATCCATGTGGCTTTATTCGTAATTGCTTAAAGATGGAAGCAACCCATGGGCCCATCAGCTGATATATGGATGAACAAAATGTGTTATACACATACTATAGTATATTAATTCAGTCAAAAGAACAAATGAGGGCCCGCCTAGATAGCTCAGTGGATAAAGAGCGCGCTGGGGTACCACATGGGAGGCCCCGGGTTCGGTTCCAAGGGACCTCTCCTAGCGGGCAGACGGCCTTGAGAAAGGCAAGCCGCTGTGGGCGGGGCAAAAGCTGCCATGGGTAAGGCAAAAAGTCGCCACGGGCAGGGTGGAGCCCCCACGGGCATGGCAAAGTCACCTGTGAAAAGCGGAGCTGCTGCCTGCAAAGCGGAAGCGGGCAGCCCGCAAAAACATGGAGGACTGCTGCCCGCAAAACATGGAGCGGAGCTGCCCGTGAAAACATAATGGAGCCACCCACGAACGGAGCGAGCCACCGCCGCAGAGGGCCGACTCGGTGCGTCACCACAAAAGACGGGGAGACAAGGAGCAAACACAGAAAAACACAGAAGAATGGACACACAGCAAGAGCAAGCAGAAAGGGTGGGGGGGGATATGTAATAAATAAATAAAAATAAATCTTTAAAAAAAAAAAAAGAACAAATGAAGTTCTGATAGCTGCAACAATAGGCATGAACCTTGAAAACATCATTTTGAGTGAAATGACCCAGACACAAAAGCGCAAATGTTGTATGTCCTGTTAGGAAATAGAATATGAAAATTCATAGTCAGAAATTTGAATACAAGTTACCAGGGTCCGGAGTAGGGTATAGAATGGAGAATTCATTCTTAATCGGTACAAAGTTTCTGTTTGGGATGACAGAAATGTTTTGATAATGGATGGTGGCGGTGTTAGCACAACATTGTGAATGTAATTAGCACCACTGAATTGTATATTTGAAAGTGATTAGAATGGGAGATTTTAGATTGTGTATATGCTACCAGAATTTTTTTTTAATGTTAAAAACCATAGACTGTACAGCACAGTGACCCATAATGTAAATGATGGACTACAACTAATAGTGTAATTATTTTAACCTTGTTTCCATTGAAAAAAAATGACCACATAATGCAAAGTAATAGGGAAAATAGCATGTGAGAGAGGGAGGTATATGCAAACTCCTTACGTGGTACATGATTTGTCTGTAAGCCTACAATTTCTCTCTCTCACACACAAACTGGAGTAGTTTCCCATTTCGATCAAGTTCCGTTTAAGAACTTTCCCACCTGAAGATAAATTGAAAATAGTCATACTTGTGATGGTAGGCAGAGATGATTTTAATAATCTCTACTTTTGAAACAAAGCCTGAAATTTACTGGTGGAATATTTCTTGGGCCAGGTTTCAACATTATTTCCTTAATACTCTTGTTCTTAACTCTTGTAGGAGACAAGGCGAGTCTTGCAGGTGGGACGGCAGAGGCGGGAGTGAAGGTGACCCCCGGCAGCAGGAGAGGCCGCCCCAGAGTGAAGCCGTGCTGGGGCCGCAGAGGTGAGGCTGGGGCTCATGCCCAGAGCCACAGACAGCTGCTGGGGCAGGCAATTCACCACGCTTTAACGAGACATTTTTGTAATGAAATAAAAGACAATTACCCTTTTAGAAGTTGGGTGTTTTGGTTTCACACCTTCTCATATGGGCATTCTTTGCGTGGCCATTAACAAGCACTGATTGAAAAGAAAAACTCACAGAGATTTCAATTACTGTTAATGTTGCCTAAGTGTTTTCACTGTCACAGTCTAGGGCTTCAACTTTTTAATAAGTTTCCCATAATTATTACAAGTTATGGTATAACTCCAGCTGAGGATTTAATGGGACTCATTCTGACAAGATATAGGATATTGTCCCAATAGATGCTCATTTGGAAATGGGCCACTTGCAATTTCGAGTGTGCAGAACTGTGCAAGATTAAAAGCACTGGCAGTATAATTTCCACCTTGTGTCCCAGGCTCTGTGGATTTGTAGCTCATCCAGGCTGTCCATCTGGGGAGCAAACAGCATGTACTCCTTGATGAGAAACTCTGGCCAACCGACCAGCTGTGAAAAAAATAGATTACTCTTGTCATTTTTTTCTCCTAGGTAATTTGCTGGGAGTAAAAATATAATTTCTTAGAAGGTGTGCAGTTAAAAGCAAATCCTAGGGATGTGTCTGATTTATATTTAAAACTTCACTACACTTTTATTTGTTACATTTAATTCTTCAACAATACCCTGGCTGTGATAATATTTCCTAATTCACAGGAGATGGCAAGGTTGGTTTCTGATATTTGTACACTAAGCAGGCTTAGCGGGGATGTATGGAGGAGAAAGAAATAGGAAAGGACTCAGCTGGCAGGCAGAGCTGAGCAGAGAGAGAGGCACTGTTGCTCTCCCTACAGGTAAAGGGGATATTATTAGGATGGAATTGAGTAACTGTACAGAAAATGGATCTTCCTGGTGTCCCCAGAAAACTAATATGGTAAATGCATCTTTTTAAGCCTCTGACATAAAACATCATCCTTGGGAGAATTCAGAAGGTCATGCTAGATAGATAATCAGGGTAATTCTAAATCAATTGTGGTAACGAGCTGAGACAGGGATTGTTAATAATAGCCTGAAATGCGATCTAATATGTTGCAGCCATTGATGTTATATGTTCACCATGCTTTGTTTTAGCAAGCCAAAGGGAATGGAAGGAATGTGCCAAGTACAATTAAACTGTTCAATCTGTACCTAGTGGAGAGTTAATGATGTAATTTGAAATTAAAGAATTTGCAGTAATACTTTTGCACAGTTGGTTACAAATTATTTAGACACCAGTGAGTGTGGCACAG